>CM058042.1:34941714-35053759 GCA_030169165.1 Centaurea solstitialis | reverse complement strand
GGAGAGACCGCCGCCACCATCATCACGAAGAAGAGACAGATCATCAAAGAACCCCAAGGAGAGTGAAGGATCAAAGAGGAAATCATCAAGTCATCAGAAGCAACGAAATTGACACAAAGGGGGAAGTTGTTAGAAATATTTGTTAGTTGTGTCAATTTTGTAATTTCCTAAACATAGTTATCATTTATGTAATTGTTGTTAAAGGCCCATGTTCAAGGCCCATGTGTTTAAAGCCTTTTAAGCCTTTTCTAGTTAGTATAAATAGGTGTTTCATTCTTCATTTGTACTTCTTGGTTCTTACATCATTTGAATGGAAGGCAATCTATCTAGATCTTTTGTGATTAAGCATATCTAAGTGTTCTTGATTTGATTGATTTGGCACCCACAAAATCATATAATCCTATACACATTTTCAAATATACATATTAGTCATCTAAACTTATAATATTTATTTACTTTACATCTTTTATTTTTCGATATTTCATTTTATGTTTTACTTATATATCATATATTTGCTAAAATATGTTAAAAAAAATACGTTTTAATTTTAGCAAATTACGTCATTATAATCGTATCGTCTATACGAACGGAATGAGTCTAATATTGAATATTTTTTGATGTAATTATTTTATTATATACTATATATACGTTTAAATCGACCCAAATCCTGTACCCATTTTCAAATTTACATATTAGTCCCCTAATTATAATATTTATTCACTTTATACCTTTTACTTTTCAATATTTCATTTTATGTTTTACTCATATAATATGTATTTGCTAAAATATGTTAAAAATGTACGTTGTAGTTTTAACAAATTACGCCATTATAATCGTATCGTCGATACGATTGAAATAAGCCTAATATTGAATATTTTTTGATGTAATTATTTTATTATATATTATATATAGTACGATTATATGAAACCATATAATCCTATAGTCATTTTCAAATTTACATATTAGCCTTCTAAACTTATAATATTTATTCACTTTATACCTTTTACTTTTCAGTATTTCATTTTATATTTTAGTCATATATCGTATATTGGCTAAAATATGTTAAAAAAATACGTTACAATTTTAACAAATTACGCCATTATAATCGTATCGCCGATACGATCGAAATGAGCCTAATATTAAATATTTTTTGATGTAATTATTTTATTATACACTATATATAATACGATTATATGAAGCCAAAACACTTTTCATGAACAACAGCTACCGACATTTGGAGAAACTACATTTTAGCCTCTTAAACTTATAATATTTATTCACTTTATAGTTTATACCTTTTAATTTTCTATATTTCATTTTGTCTTTTAGTCATATATTATATATTGGCTGAAATAGTTGAAGTGTCGGTACCTACTGTTGATGAATAGTCTTTTGGGTTCCTGGTAATTGTCAGTATTATTAAAATCTCCTAAAAATAAAATTTTTGATTAATGATTTCTTAAATCTTTTCATTTATTTTATTAAATCTTTCGTATGACAACATTTGTACAAACTTGTTAGATATTTTGTTAAGTTGTGTCAATTTGTAATTTCTTTAAAGTTACTTTCTTTATTGTAAATTGTGGATGAAGCCCAATGTTTAGGGCCCATTCATTTCAAAGCCTTTTAGGCCTTCTAGAGTAGTATAAATAGGAGCTTGGAACTTCATTTGTAGTTTCCTCTCCTTCTATAACACTTTCCAACTTTTCTAATCATTTGAGAGAATTATATTGTGTTCATACTTGGTGTTGATTTGGAACCTACAATTGGTATCAGAGCCTACCACTGCTCTTGATCCGTAGTCTTCCTGCAACATAAGTTTGGACTTCTTGCGAAAGAAGATCAGACTTCTTTCGAAAGAAGATCAATCTTCCTGCATCATAAGAAAAATCTTCCTGAAGCATTAGAGTGCCTGAAAACTGATTCTCTTGAAGCAGAAGATAGTGTTATCCTTGAACACTTGGATCATACTAGTGGTTTAAGATCCACAATCAACATCACGATGAACACACGTGACGCTCTTGCGATAGGGTCCGACACCCGACCATCGGTTCTCCATGTACATGAAGAAGAATCTGATGAAGAGATGAATGACATAAAGAAGGCCTTGGCATTGATCACCAGGTCCATGTCCAAGAGAAATGCAAGAAAACCCATGTCTTCTTTCAACCATCTGAAGAGAGTTGAACATGGTGGTAGAGCTGACTGCCAGAAACCTGTAGAGAAAGCCAACTCTGAAGACAAGGGAAAGGAAGTAAAGAAAGATAATGCTTGGCTCAGAATGTCAAGTGATGATGAGGAAGGAGTTCCTGTATGCATGCTAGCTCAGGATCAGGCATGGGACCTGACAAGTGATGAAGGAAGAGAAGATCAACTATGTCTGATGGCTAACCATGATGAGGAGAAACTGTACTCAGAAGATGGAGGACGTGATTACAACGACCTTGACTCAAATCATTCAGAGTCACCTTCTGAGGTACTCCCTGACCCATACACTGAACTTGAAAATCAAGTAAAAGGTCTTGCACAAAAGGTTTCTGAGTATGAAAATAAGATTAAACAAGCTAATAAACAAACCACAATTGCTGAATCCAAATTAGCTAGTGAACATGCCTTAGTTGAGAAATTCAACATAGAATTAGGCTATTCAAAAGACAAAGTTAACATGCTCACCCTTGCAAACAAAACTCTTAAAGATAAAGTCACAAGCTTAAAAGCTAATATCACTGATTTACAAAAGAGACTACATGAGGCTGAAAGAGTGAGCAGTGAGAATGTAAAGAAGTATGAATTCATTTTTGCTCAAAGAACTAACTTGTTTGCGAAAATCAAAGACATGGAGGATAAGTTTCTGAAAAGAGGTCAAACCGATCAAACCATCCACATGAACCAGCCAAAGGAATTCAATTATTACAACCCCAAAGAAGGCATAGGATATAAAAGTACTTGCTATCTTAAGTGTGCCATATCTAAGACCCCTACCATGTATGACATGAGGTACATGGGTCGTGGATATAAGATTGTTTTTATGAAAGAGTCTGATGATCCTGAGCAATTGAAGGAAATTGAGAAGAAAGAAAAAGATAGAAAAAACAAACACTCAATTCCCTTTAACTATACTCCTCTCAACAACAGTTATGCAACACGTGAGATCCCTCTATCAAAGGATTACACGCCTAGCTACACTGAGGATGAGATGAACCAGGAAGTTCCAATTCTTGAAAAGATTTACAAAGATAACAAAACGTTTTATGAGAAAAGGATTGCCAAGCTTGAAGAGGAACTCGAGGATGAGAGGCGCATGAGCCTTAGGGAGAAGGACTTGTTCTTGAGTAAAATCAATGAACTTGAAACTGCCCTCCAATCCAAGAGTCCACCAAGAGACAATCAATCCTCATGTGGAACTTATGGTAATACACCTCATCATCACCATGCGTGGAATATTAATGCACCCGATTTCAGACCTTCAAGTACAAATTTACAAAACTCAAAATCAATTGTACTAAGGTCTCCAATTTGCACAACTATCTCATACATGGACACTCTAACTAACATAGCACCAAAATCAACGGTACAAATCTCTGAGATTGTGTCAGATGATTGTTCCAACATGGCTGGTGAGGGTGGTAGATCAAACAGTACCTCTAAACCTGGAACTAGTACTCCTGTCAAACTCACTCGGAAAGACAAAGGGAAGGCAACTGTAGTTACCCCTGAGTCTGAAGTTGCGAGTACATCTCGTCCTAATGTGACTGCTCCTAAGAAACGTCGACGCTCTCGTAAAAACAAGAAGTCGTCCAAACCTAAAGAACAGTCACACAACTTCCAACCGAAAAACAAATCTTCAAATAATCACTCTCATGCCAATCACACTTCTTCAAATGAGACAAATCAAAATGTGAGACAAGGTAGGCGTAACTCAAAGGAGAATGGAACTACAAAAGGCAGTCATCCAAAGTCATGTACACATAAGCCCAAATTTGCGAAAAACAGATTTTCCAACGATAACCTTCATAGAACTCACAGTCATGTACCTCATGCTCTTTTTAACTTTCATGACTGTGAACATGTTGCTTATGGATATCGAAGTGATTATCGGTGTCGAAATTGTTTTCATTTTGGCTTTTGTGCGAATGCCTTTGTGAATGATCGATATTGTGCTCCTAACTTTTATGGATTCTACAATCATGCTTATCATAATCACACTCATCATGCTAAGAAACATAACTCTAAACCTGCTGGTACTAACCCGAAAGGACCCATTCCCAAATGGGTACCTAAAAATGTTTGCACTTAATTTTGCAGGCCGGTCATGTGTAAGTTATGGTTGAAGTTGTCCCAAACATATGACCGGGCGAAGGGACCTTCTCACTCCCTTCAAAAGTTGTACTTGGTGAGAAGTTGTGTTTATAAGGGGTAATAAATCAAGGGGGACGTCACCCACCCATGCATGTCGTAAAGAGGGGACATCACCCGCCGGTGCGTGTATCTAGGGGGAACGATGTCTCCCACTACACATTCCAAGGCGGAACGTTCTCTGCCTATGGATGATTCAAGGGGGAACAGCCTTCGACGTAAGAATTACAACCTGATTTGTCTCGGCCATCTCTGCCCGTGTGGTTTTCGAGGGTTTCGGCCGACCTCCGGTCTTTCGTTGTAGACATCCGACCTTTTTAGCTTTCGACCATTGAGCTCCTGCCACCGGTCTTCCAGTCCAGCCGTCGAGTTCCGGCCTCGTCCATCGAAGTTTTCCAGCACGAAAAGAGTCGGATTCCAGCCTTTGTAAACTGGACCTCCGGCTACATGTTGTTTCGATTTCAGAAGGGCATCCGGCCTCTTGAAGTCTGACTGCACCGAAGGTCATCCGACCTTCGTCCCTTGAAGTTCTTGGCTCCTTGAAGTCTGACATCCGGCCTCTTGAAGTCTAACATCCGGCCTCTTGAACTCTGGCCTCTTGAAGTCTGACATTCGGCCTCTTGAAGTCTGACTTCCGGCCTCTTGAAGTCTGTCATCTATCCTCTTGAACTCTGGCCTCTTGAAGTCTGGCCTCTTGAAGTCTGACCTCCGGCCTCTTGAACTCTGGCCTCTTGAAGTCTGACTTCCGGCCTCTTGAAGTCTGTCATCTATCCTCTTGAACTCTGGCCTCTTGAAGTCTGACATCCGGCCTCTTGAAGTCTGACTTCCGGCCTCTTGAAGTCTGTCATCCGTCCTCTTGAACTCTGGCCTCTTGAAGTCTGACTGTTTTTCATTTTCAGGTATAATGGCGAACCCGAATTTCCCAAATCTTCATCATTTTGATGATGATCACAACCGGAGGACATAGCAGACTTCTTCAAAAAAAAAAAAAAGAGAGAGAAAAAAAAAAGAAAAAAAAACAACAAAGAAAAAAAAGAAAGAGAAAAAAAAGAAATAAAAAAAAGAAAAAAAAATCACCCACACACTCCTACACCTCCTCTACACCCACACACTCCTACACCCACACACTCCTACACCTCCTCTACACACCTACACCTACATCCCTCCATCTACACTACACCTACACCCACACTCCTCCACCTACACTACACCTACATCCACACCCCTCCATCTACACCACACCTACACCTACACCTACACCTACATCCACATCTCCTCCTACATATACACCAACACCAACTTCTAAAAAAAAAAAAAAAACTTCAAGACGTCTACCTACGCATGTTTCGAGGGGGAACAATGCATCGCTACGCACTTTTCAAGGGGGAACCATGACATGTATGACGTACCCCATACATGTATACATATCCTAAGGCGCGACGAATCTCTCCCTCCCTACATGTATGATGTACCTCCTACACTGGTCCTCATGCTATACCCATCACCCCTCATGCCATACTCATCACACCCTACATGTATGATGCATGCCACACCCTACAAGTATGATGTACCTCCTTCCCAAGGTCCTCATACATATGCATAACCAATGCATCTCATGCCTTACCTAACACTCCCAATACCATACCTCAAACACCTCATGGAAAACCTCAAAGATTCATGATATACCCATGGTGATGCCACTTGCATCACTTAACCCTGCCGATCATCATTCACCGGTTGTGAGAGCATACTTAGGTGTATCACCTCTACCAGCATCTCCAGAGCCGGAGACTGGCACCCCAGAGGTATCTTCTAGGAGAGTGAGTGAGGGTATCGAGCGAGGTCATTCACCTGGGGGTGGTGACCAAGGGTGTGAGGATGAGAAGTCGGGGGGATATGACGGGGGTAGAATAGGCGGTAATGATGATCGCTCCAGAGCTAGTACCTTACATGCTTATGACAGTCACCAAAGTCCTTC
Source organism: Centaurea solstitialis (assembly GCA_030169165.1). Classification (NCBI taxonomy): domain Eukaryota; kingdom Viridiplantae; phylum Streptophyta; class Magnoliopsida; order Asterales; family Asteraceae; genus Centaurea; species Centaurea solstitialis. Next base: position 35,047,425 of record CM058042.1, on the reverse strand, counting down.
ACTTTTCTTTTTGGTGAGCTATGATTCTGATGACTCCGGTGATGACCACCCATATGAGGGTGAGGACGACATAAGGTTTGAGGGAGACCTAACAGTCGAAGAAAGTGAGCAGAGCGAGGGAAGTAAAAGAAATGATGAGTGTGAGATAGGACCAAAGGTTTTAACCGGTCCTTCCTTCTCCTTAGGTAGACGCCGGGCAGCCACATCTGCTACCCGTACACATGTGTTGAGTACAGGTATTGAAGAAGACATCTCCTACCCAGAGGTGCAACTGCACGCCCCACCTAGCCACTCATTCATCTCTCAAAAGGTGGATGTTTCATTCCACGGGGATATAGCACATCGGCTATCGCGCCCTCACTTGGAGGGTAGTGGTATTGAAACAGGAGGATCCCTGCCCCGATCCCCACACTTCCTTCATGTGCACCAGAGTCTAGAGCCTAATGATACATTCTTAGGTACACATACTGCTAGTCTATGTGACGCAGTCTCTACTCCACCCATCACGATTCTGAGTGACGTGATCGGAACCTCGAGAGTGGCGTCCATGACGGGCGTCTCACGATGACCGACGGGAAGTCCAACCATGGTCACCATCACGCCAGCCATGAACGTAGGCCACACCGTTGATTCATCGGTTGTGCAAACGGGTACTCTATGTGAGCCCGGAGTTACTTACCCGACATTCGTTGTTAGGGAAATGATGGACGGCTCCCTAAAGGCTGTTCATGAGGATTTTGTACATCACCACCTCCATATACTTTACCACCTCCAGCACCGATTGCACCCAACTACCCGACTAATGAGTTGAGGGATCCTTTATCAGTGAAGTTGCTCTCCAAAAGGGAATCTCCTTGAGGATGAAGTCAACATACGTGGGTACTTTCAGCGGTCATCATCATATCCTTCCCGAGCACCGTCCCGAGCCGGCTATCGCACCCTCTCATGTGGTAGGCCCTTCCATCTAGTGGCTCGAAGGGAAGTTTTATGATCTTAAGGCGGAGGTGAGATCAGAGATTGCGGAGGCCGAGGACCCTCTTTCAGACAGACATAGAGTCCTTGCAACCTCCAGCCAAGCAGCGGCCGAGCCACCGAAGAGACGACACGACGAAACTTTTTGACCCCGATTGCCGTGAGGGAGAAATCCGAAAGAAGGCTCGACACGACTCCATAGTTCCAACATGCACATCTTCCGGCGCCGCACCCGACACTCATATCGGCGTCGATGATCACCAATCATAGCCTGGTTGGAACTCGATGGCTGACGTTGATGTAATGAGTCGAGAGATTGTGATTTATTGTGATTCCTTCAATTCCTATCACATGCGTCCCCGCTACTGATGATGAGCTCAAGGAGATTATCAATCTTGATGATATCTCCTCAGATGATGATGATGATGAGTACTTGCAGTTTCTAGTCTCCTCCAACATTGTTTGACATACCTTCATCTCACATATCACCTCCCCTGCGCATGCCGTCTCCTACACCTTGGGAATCTCCAAGTGTGTTGACTCGAACATTGTTTACAGTCACGAACTTCTCCCCAACACTGATCGTTGTCCGTTGTACAAGTACTTGCCTTGCGTAATGTCTATTTGAGCAACGTTCTATGACGACCTTACTATGGGTTGAGGATGATCGAAGGACGACCTGCCGAAAGACGTGAAGAGATACCACCACCGCCTCCAAGACGTGAATGACTATCTAAGAAGTTCAAGGAGACAAATGCTTCAAGAATGAAGTCATCGAGCCATCATCGTCGGAAGCGAAGAAATTGACACAAAGGGGGAAATTGTTAGATATTTTGTTAAGTTGTGTCAATTTGTAATTTCTTTAAAGTTACTTTCCTTTATTGTAAATTGTGGATGAAGCCCATTGTTTAGGGCCCATTCATTTCAAATCCTTTTAGGCCTTCTAGAGTAGTATAAATAGGAGCTTGGAACTTCATTTGTAGTTTCCTCTCCTTCTATAACACTTTCCAACTTTTCTAATCATTTGAGAGAATTATATTGTGTTCATACTTGGTGTTGATTTGGAACCTACAAAACTTTATGTTTCATATAATTTAATGTTACTACTTACAATCAAATTTATCACAGTTTATAACCCAGTGCAAAGCCCCAGGCTCTTTATAGGTAACTTCCTCTAAACTATTGTTCACAACAACGGTCTCTTACAATATTAAAAAAACTCACCGCAGCGAAGCGCGGGCAAATCCCCTCGTTCTTTACAAATACAAGGGAACTCCACCCTTGGATATCAACACTAATGAGATGCAACGGATCAATTCCCGTGAGAAGCGCCTTTTACGGGGGTGGGGTAAGATTAAAGTGATCAACGGTCCAGATCCCTTCTTACATTTCTCATCTTAACTTTTTCTCTCACACCATCGTTCGTCATAGTCTTTAGTAGTGACATGTTTTCACATACAAAACATTTTATTACTATTATTATTACTGTTTCAAAACACGAATAATTTTTTATATGTTACTTAGCATACAAGATAAACTTTGATTATAAATAATCAAACATTAAATACACATTATTTATTGAAAAAAAAAGCAATCTTAAATCGGTTAGGATCACTAAAGAACACAAAAAAGCTAGAGAAAGTATATTTTTGATAAAGTATGGGGTTTGGGTTGGATCGTAGATAGTTGAACTTAAAAATATAACCCACGAGAACACATTCCAAATTTATGGCATTTGGCATGCCAAGAAGTTGGAATGTGATTTGTGTCAACTTCCAAAATAACACCTAAATATAACTTGTGGTAAGCACCACTTACCTCTGCCCATTTGACCAAAGGCAATCACCAGCAAACTCCCAATGACCAAAGCTATAACTCCGGCAACTCTGCCAATGCTCCGGTGGGTTCCCTGCAAAAATGTCCATTTACGACAAAATTGAGACGACTCCAAGTCAACATCAACATCTTCTTTTAAAATGTTAACAATTGAGAAAGAAGTATTCTTACTTGAAAGCTTCCCATATATTTTTTTGCTTTTTGCAATTTTCATGAGATAACGTAAAAATGAAAAATAGTGCATCTTTTAAGGGACAATACTACAAGTATTATTTGATAAGCTGTATGCATCATTAATTGTCACTTTGGAGATGGTTTTCATAGGAAAAAGTTAAAAAAGAAAACAAATGATCAATGTCTTGCAAGAAGTCAACTTTGAAAACATTAAGAAAGGAGTAATTGGATTGTTGAACCATAACATTTGGTTTTTCATTGCGAATAAACCATACTTCTTGTGAAAATGCTTAAAAACACTATAATTTGCAACAGTGAGCAATTTGAACGAAAATTAGAAAAAAAAAAATTGTGCTCGACACTTTTTGTCAAAATTGTTCAAAGAATAGTGTCCTTTTTTGCATTTTCACATTGCGTATCACATTATCATAGGATCCTTTAACAAAATTCAATAAAAATCTTATTATCACATTGCAAGTTACAACTATGATGATGAAATAAACACCTTAGCCTTTTGTTCTCTAGCTTTTCTTAGCAGCTTCACCTCTTTGGCTCTTGCTAGCAACCTTCTTTGCCTAAAAAACGTATTGAATAAGGTTGTGCGTCATTAGCTAACGACAAGACAACAGACAACTTCAAATATTCCGATTATGGAACGCCCCAAGAAAAATGCCATGGGATGTTCACAAGTCAACTACTTATTTGCAAACTATCATCACTACAAACATTGATGGCATTGACTTGGCTCACAACATTCATTTGTATTGTGTGTATTAAAGGGCACTTCAGACGTATCTATTTGTTTACCTCTTAATAGTTCCATTAGGGTGTGTTTGGTACGTGGGACAGGACGGGACAAAACCCACTGTCCCACGTTTGGCGCAGCATGGGACAGAATAGGAATTCACTGTCCCACGTTTGGTGCGATATGGACAGGGACAGGAATAGGGACAAGGTGGGACAGCATGGGACAAAAAGGGATCTTTTTTGTTCCACCAAAATAGGTGGAACAACATGGAACAAAAATGAGGCAGAAACTAATATGTTATTAATTAACACTCGTTTGATATATAACTTCAATATGGTATTTGTTTTAGTGTTTACCACCACTAGTCATGGCCGCCACCGGTAGCCACTATCGGCCACCTCTACCTCCTCTTCCACTACAACAACCTCTTCCACCACCTCTAGAACTACCGTCGATTATCTACCACCATCGTTTACCACCTCTACAAGTCCATTGCCACCAGGACCACCACCACCACCGATATCTACCATCTTCACGTTCTTTGCAACCACCAGCCGCCACCACCATCGTCACTACTACTATTACCATCGGCTACTACTCCACCTCGACTATAACCATCAACACCGTTTACATAAAAATCTTGTATATATACATACACACATGTGTGTGTGTGTGTTTATGTGTATGAAAATTGTGTATTTTTTTAATAAATTGTATAGTTTAGTTTATTTGTATTAATTATAACTATTATGTGATATATAAAATCATCAAATAATTTTGTTGGGAACTTGTCTAGTTCTTTCCAGTCCAGTCCTAGGCGTACCAAACACAAAACAAACATTTGTTCTGTCTAGTCCTGTCATGTCCCGTCCTGTCCCGTCCAGTCCGTCCTACTCTCTTGTCATGTTCACTATTGTCCAGTCTAGTCCAGTCCAGTCCTGTCCAATCTTGTCTGCGTACCAAACGCTACCTAGAGACAACCTCTAAAGTCTAAATCCCAAAGAGGTAAATCTTGTTTGGCAAGAAAAAAACTGCCTCTTAATGGTTCTGAAACCCTCTAAATTATTTTGTATCTTGGACCTCCCTTAACCACTAAGCACCCTAATTTCATTATGAACAATTACCAAACAACCATATTTCATTTTACACTATATCACAATAGCCTCTTAATCATCGTGCACCAAACCATTCAACGCAGATGGATTCACCAATCAAGGTAACAATTAGGACTGTAAGGTGTCGTTTGTTTTCTGAAGTCTGATTTCACATCTACAAAATAAGAGGTGGATGGTGCATGTCTTAAAATTACAAAGGATGGTAAGAGGTTTTCAAATCTTTTCTTAAATAATTAAAAAAAAGAAGTCTTAAGTCTAAACCTCTTAATTTTCAGAATTAAGATGTTTTAAGAGGTACTTTTTAAAAAACAAACTGCCCCTAAGTGAATATTTGAAATCCACTAGGATTACTATTTGTATAAAACCAAAAGAAACCAAACCAAAAAAAATCAATGAGTCGCACACATAGTAGGATTAGGGAAGGGTAAGATGTGCAATTATAAAATAGGACATGTTGCTAGATAAATATAATTTTGACAATGAGACAAGAATTATATGCATCGCTCACTACATGAATATTAGTATGGGAAAAGGGAATGTATATACGGCTGTTATGTACCTAAGCTTAGATACAATACCCATCAAAACTACGTAGTTTTGTTTAAAACCTAATTAAAAATAGAAAACCCATTATGTTGATCCACTCCAATCGATGGAAGACCTCTCAAAAAATCAACCTCAATCCAATTGATTGCCATCCAAATTTATTTCCATCAAAATCGATTTCCACATCAAAATAAACAACGTGCCAATTCTTTGTTTGACTACTTTCCATGGCTGTATATGCATGTTGATGTGCTAAAGTGGGATTATTTCTCCATAGACCTGAAAATGGAAGAGGATGGTCCTGATACAAAGAAATGGGAGGACCTGGACATTGACATTCTGGTGAAGATATTTCAAACTTTTGCATCTGCTTCCCTTTTGATCAAAGTGCTTCGTACGGATTTTCTTTTTATATTTGTAACTTTATTTTTAAACACCTTGACATTATATTCATGGCCTATCTTTTAAATTGATGTCTAAATTCCCGCTTCTTTGCCCTAAGGAGATTTGTTGTTTAACTTGCCAAGCATTCATGGTTGAATGTTGAATTCAATTGGAATGTTGATGGTGAAATCGAATAGAGAATTGGTCGAATTGAAATTTATTTGGAATGTTGATGGTGAAATCGATTTGCTATTTTTATAGAAATCAACTTTGAATTGGTCGAATTGATAGCAACTCTTGATGGGTTTTTTATTTTTAAGTTTTTTAATCAGGTTTTAATCAAAACTACGTAGCGCCATACACTCCCTTTTCCCTATCAATATATATTATTCAAATCACTATCAGGCACATGCTAAAGCAAGCATACAATATCCAAATTATATCCAATATTGTTCATCCATATCTGGGTTCGTTCACACCCCTAGGACTACGGGATACCAAAACCAACCTGACCCAAATATCCCACTTGAAAGTAGGGTCTTCGGGGTGAAATGTACGCAGACATGACCTCAACCCCAAAAGAGTAGAGTTGTTTTTGTGGAGATACCATGCTTGTGTAAAAGTATATAGAAATAACAACTATTGCACACATCTTTAAATAATGTCACGATAATTACCTGCTTAGCATTCTGAGCTACCTCCATCTCTTTTGTCAATGGACCAGGCACTTTCGCAGCTCACCAATCCCACTTATCCATGTTCAACGCCATGAACCGTCTAAACGTGTTCCTAACCTCCTTTCCTTCCGCAAGTCTATACGCCGTGCGCCCCCTTTCATCCACGACACAAGGATCCAAACCTTGTTCCAGTAGTTCCAAAACTTTGTCTGCATTTCCAGCCTTTGCAGCTTCATGTAGAGGTAATGCCATACGGAATATTTCCGGATTTTCAACAAAACCGTCCTCGGAAACATCCCTTTTGTCCAGATTATTCCTCAACTTCACTTTACTTGTTGAATTTTCTTTGATAATAGGCACTATTTCTTCATCTGGTTCGATGGAAATTTGTGTCAATATCTTATATAATCGGTGGGCTTTTAAGCGTCGGCCTTCGAACGGTTAACGGGATGTGGCGGATGACATTTCTGTGACAACTGAAGCATGGAGTCTGACCATCGAATAGTAGTTTCTGGTTGTGTGAGGGAGCATGTATGAAAATACAAGCAGAAGCATCGATATATGGCTTCCATGCAGCAAGTAGTTCTTGAATATCCTAATTAGTGAAAGAGAGTTAGCTGGATGATTAAAGAAACAAGAAATAAGAAATGTGTAACTTAAAATGAGGTCTATCTCTATGTTAAGTGAGAATAAGTAATAATTTATTTTGGTAAATACAAGTTTGACATTTAAAGTAAAAATAGGAAAAATGAAAGAGAATAGAGAGAGTGCTAAATCATAGTTTGGGAAATAATTCGTCTCATATTTAAAATAAAATAGTAATTCTGACCAGGATTTGACTCACTGCGTACGTCCGGTACACAAATGGGATTCAAATGGCTCGGCTCGGAAAATTGAATCGAGTTTTTGAACGAGTCAAGTCGAACACGGGTGTTATAAAGCTCGGCCCATTAAGTTGACCGAGTTCTATTTTGTATTCAAGATCAACTTGAGCTAGAGAATTATTAAGCTCGAGCTCGAGTAGCTCGTTAAAAGCTCGAATCATTTATACCCCTAGGCAAGTGGGCCAAAAAATTCTAGAAGTTTTAGGAGTTTCAAACTTTCAATTTGACATGGATAGTTTCAAAATTTACCTATCTTGTCCATCTCTCTTATTTTTATGCCACCTATTTTGGTGGGGAAGAAAATGCATTTTTGTCCCAACAATTTTTTTGGTGCCACCTATTTTAATGGGAAGAAACTGCATTTTCGTCTCACACAATCGTGTTCTGTCCTGATCTAATTGTCATGCCGAACATGTGACAAGTTTTTGTTCTGTACAGTCCCTTGTACCAAACACACCTATAGATAACTTGGAGATATTGCTAATTAACATTGGTTATTCATGTTCAATACCTTCTTTAACACGCGATATATCGTATGCCATGACGCGATTTTTCGAACACTGAAACGTACTGATTTTCATTGAGTCCATGAAAATCGGACTTGAAGTGAGACCTCTGATTGTTAAGCGATTGAAAACTTGAATTACAAGTATTACACGTCAATCTCTCGCCGTTACACCAAAAATCCTTCTCCTCCTCCTCCTCCGTAGTTGCGATTGAAATCCATTCATCGGAAAAATTGGACGGAAATTTGAAGATCGAATAAGCTTTTTATCTTGGAGTTACTTCGTTTATATGAATCCACGGCTGCGGTACGGAATGGTTAAGTTCCTAAACTATTTTTTTGAATGAAAAAATCATTAAACTTTTAGATTTTGATTAATTAAGTCACTGAACTATCATTTTGAATGGAAAAAACCATTAAACCTTTTCATTTCGAATGATTAAATCCTTAAACAATTTTTTTTGAATAAATAAACCATCAAACATTCAAAATTTGGTTATTTATATCCTCTTAACGTAAATTAAAAAATTACTAGAAACCAACTAGAAATGTTTTAAAGTAAAAATATAAATATATTACTTTAAGTTAAAAGAATATAACTGGTAAATTTTTAAAAATTCGATAATTTATTCAATTGAAAAAAATATTCAGGGACTTAATCATTCAAAATGAAAAAGTTTAATGGTTTTTTCTTTCAAAAAGATAGTTCAATGACTTAATCATTCAAAATATTATAGTTTAATGGTTTTTTTATTCAAAAAAATAGTTTATGGACTTAACCATTCAAAACTGAATAGTTCGTTGGGTTTTTTTATACTTTTCCCAAACAATAATGGAAAAATGGTATCACAAAAAAGCACAAGAAAATAAGCAAGTTTCTAGGTAAAGATACAAGCGTTCTTACAACTATCTTTTTTCAAGATATTTCATTTATTTTAACGACAGATAACTCATGCACATATTCCGACACGAAGTCGACGAGATATCCAGAATCCATACGGGTATCCGACTATTCCTCGGCGACCATGCATCGGCCGAACCGAAAGCCGACCCATGGTTAAGATATTGTCACATGCTCAACCCATAAATAGAACCTAAGTAGACAGGAATGCCATACAACGTCCCTCCCAAGGATATTACCACATCATAAATGCCATTATTTTAGTTTAATTTTGAAATTCAAATTAGAAATTGAATCCTGTGTACGTTTTGATGCATTATCAAATCATGTGAACTTATCTTTGCATTTCAGATAGAGACTTGTAACAATTAAACACGTTTTTAATCCAAAATATGTTCTCAATAGTATTTGTGGAGTCGTAAACCACTCTAAGTTAGTTTATGTTGAATTAAGACGCTGTAAAATCCTATTTGACAAAAAATGGTTGAATGACTGCATGTGACCTTGCTCGACATTCTTAGGTCTGCTTGTGGCCGTATGCAATTGGACATGTGAATATGTTAGCATTTCACCTTCCAATTAGTGATAGAACCCAAAGTAGAAATAAACTACGAATACAAGTACTATGTCTTATTCCACCTTTACTACTTATGATAAAATTTATCACAATTTATAACCTAATGCGAAGCAAAAAATCTTAATAACTACTTAAGTACAAAATTTAAACATTGTCTAAAGTTTAAAGTATATCAAAATACAAAAAAGACCCTACATAATTACCCTATTGTTTATATATTTGTGTTGGTTGTTATTTTTCTGTTAAAAGTTTTTTTTTTCACACTCTAAAGAAAAGCCAGTTGCATTTATGGGAAAATGAGACCACAAAAATACGTTAGGAAATACGCAAGAGTAATTGAATAATTAATAAACAGTAAGGGTTGGGGTACGGGTTGTAAAGGGTTGCAGAGGGTTAAGAGATCGAGGGTTGGAGAAAAGCTGATGTGTCAGCTGATGTGACATGTTAGGCTGAGAGGGTAGGGAGGGTATGGCTACTGATAGCCTAATATCGAAATATGAAAAAAATAAAAAAATAAAAACTTTCTTTCTCCGTTTCAGAGTATAACGAATTTTAATCTGTTTTCTTCTCTATTGTGAAGCAATTGTATGTTTGTTAAATAAATTTGTCTAAAGTTTTTCCATTAACTTATTGTTAAACAGAAATCTTATGTTGTAATTTATTTAAAAATACAATTCATCTATGCTAACTTTTTATAAAATTGGAGTTAATTTAGTTAAACCAATATTCCCTTACTTATTTGCATTACATTTTTAAGCAACTCTTTTTCAACTTTTGTTAACATTAAATTGATTTATCTTGCTTATTTTTATATAAAGTATAACTCTTTTTAAGATGAAGCGATAAATAGACTTCAAAAGAATTTTAAAATCTAAAAAAAATGGTAGTCTTGTATGAAATTGAAACACAAAGGGATTACCATTATAGTTTTTTTTTTTTTTTTTTTTGAAGAAGGATTTCCATTTTTGTTAATTTGCTTATCAAATTAACTCTAGACTGATGAATGATGTTCAAAGACCGTTGGAACCTAGTCAACGGTATCTGGCAAGGTTCTTGGAATTGGCGTTGTGAGCCGCGAGGCAGATCTCTAGAAGAATATCAGAACTTGCTAGCGTTACTCAAGTCCATGGAGTTCAAATCAAATGGTAAAGATAGTTGGTCATTGAAGGAAGATAAGAATGGGGTTTTTTCTGTTAAGAGATTGTGTGCATTACTTCAACCAAAAGTTATTCCGGCGCCCGCACGCTCACCCGGTCAGGTTCAAACTCTTTGGAATCCTTCTCTTCCTATAAAAGTCAACTTATTTATGTGGAGGTTATCAAATAACGGTCTTCCACTAAAGGTTAATCTGGCCAGTAGAGGAGTCATTGTGGATAATCCTACTTGTTTAGATTGCAAACAGGCGGTAGAAGATAGAGACCATTGTTTCTTTGCTTGCTCTACCTCCCAGCTGCTTTGGCGTAAAATTTGGGGTTGGTGTCACTACACGGGACCGAATTTCCAATCCATGGAGTCTTTCAATTTGTTATTCGATAACGAAAACGCCAAAATTACCCACAATCTGAACTTTCTTGCTATTTGTGTTGTCACTCTTTGGGATATACGGACTCGTAGAAACCGATTGTTGCATGCTAGTGACGAGGAGCAGGCCTCATTGAAGCAGGAAGACACCTTTCTTTTGGTTCAGCGTTTGACACCCCTTTGGATAGGAAGCAGGAACAAAAATGTGAAGGTCGTTTGGGAAAATTGTTGCAAAAAACCTTTCTCCTGAAGAAGTTCTGAGGTCGTGTTACTTGTTGGCGGTTTTAGTTTTTTTTCTGACTTTTTTAGGGTTTTGGTTTGATGGGGTCCCCCCCCCCGGTTTTTTTTGTTTTGCTTCTTTCGGACTCTTTGTCTCCTTGTACTCTCTTGGCTCTAGCGCCTTGCTAGTTGCTTCTTTTTGTTGATTAATTTTGGTTGGTGTGAGGAGGGTGATGGCCTCGCCGAAGCTCTCCTTCTCATCTTCCTCTTTGCCGTTCAAAAAAGAAAAAATAACTACACATATTGAATGATGTTTTTAAGCAATAGAATAAGAGCTTAATGAATAAACCACCATAACGAACGAGCTTACATATTCTCTAAATGATGTATTTTTGCTAACATTGATAATAAATATCATTACTCTAAAAATGAGAATATCATTAAATTTGTAAAGGTTAGTATTCCACTTTTTAAAGTAGTTAAATACATTTTTATGTATTCATCACTTCATCAATATAATTTATGTGTGCATTGTTTTTAATATATTTGTCTAACTATGTATTTACAAAATTACAATTGAAAGGACCATCATAATTTAGGATCATGGCTCTGACCTTGAAAAAGTGCAACCAACCCGACCTAACCTGTTCTAGTTGGTCGCTTTGTGTTCAAACAAAGTAAAAACAACACTATATATATATATATATATATATGTTTGAAATACGATCAATTATACAACAAAACTTACATGCTCATTGAATATTAAGGTATTACAAATAGCTTTCTAATGGTATCATCTTAACGGTTCTATTTTTGCTCATTATTATCGAGTTGTTTTGGTAACTATAGTATCCAGGTATCTCAACTATAGAATAATGAAAAGAGTAAATTACGGATTTGGTCCATGTAGTTTGCTGATTTTATAGAATTCGTCTCTAGGCTTCATTTAATATGGATTTGGTGCTTGTTGTATGCACTTTTTGTTGGATTTGGTCTCTAATTTACTCTAATGAAAATAAACATTAAGGATCGTTTGTTTACTTCTTCATAGTTCCATTAAAAAGTAACATTTGAATCGTTAAAAGGTGAATCTTATCTGATTAAAAAAAAGTTTGTCTGTTAATGATTCTAAAACCCGATGAATGGTTTTGTATGTTGAGCCCCCTTAATTATTCAGCGCCCTAATATTCTAAACCCCAACAATTTCTTTTTTGTATCTTGGGCCTCCCTTAGCCATTCACTGCCCTGATTTCATAAAGCCTCTTAATCATTATGACTCCTTGATCATTCTACACCAGACCATTTAACAATTACCAAATAACCAAAAAATCGTTGATTCTATGGGTACATGATATAATATTTTTTTAGTTTGTTGATTCAACGAATAGTGAATCTTAGACTTCAAATCCGTGAACTTAAAATTTGGAAAGAAAATCAAAACGAAATAGGCATGAAAAAAATACTACAAATTGAATAAAAAATCCAAAACGAATATGCAAAAATGACCAAATAACACAAAAGTGCCCCAAAGCATGCTTAAATAACATTTTTCCCTTTTTTTCATTTTGCCATCAAAATGAATTGATAGTAACTTGATAAAAGTTAAGCGTGTAAGAGCCTTCTTTTTCATCTACATTTTTTGTGTAATTATTATATCTCTTACGTTGTACTTACCCTTATTGGTAAAGTATGTCAAATCCAATTAGCATTTGGAAACATCGCCTTGTTTTCAATTTTGTGTAAGGATAATTTCAATTACTATAACATACATTATATAACTTTTAATTTGCATCAATTTTACTTGATTAGCAATTATTTGGTCTAATTGGGATTCGTTGACGTTAAGATTGACATATTATACTAACCAAAAGCGATGTGATTAAGAATCAATCCTAAGACGAGAAACGTATCTCATATATGTAATATGGCCTAGCGAATGGCATGATCCCTTCCTGATTTGCACTATAGTCTGTTGTGGTCTCCTGGTTACCAACATTGTGGTCAGATGCGGTCATTGGACCAAACTATGATGCCTATATACATACAAATATAGATGATAGTTCAAATGTGAAGCCATTTTTCATTGTAAACGTGAGTACCACCAAAATCGCGACACATGACAATATTCACTCTAAATATCAAGCATTATTCAGAGTGAATAAAAGTGCCTAAGCTTTATTCACTCTGAATAATACATGATATTCATAGTGAATATTGCTACGTGCCACAATTTTAGTGATCCTCACATTTAAAATCAAAATTGAGTTCATATTTGAACCAAACCCTACAAATATATGTACATATATAACCATAATACATTAAATATGGAATACTAAGGAAGCATGCAATTTCTTTTACCATGGAATTAAAAAGAAAAGATAAAACTTACAGTAACAACCAACTAACAATGTTAGAAATATTAAACATGTGATAATAGGATAGGTTCTCGTAAGCTTGGTCATAACGTCGTATTTGAGATTTTTTATGTTTTTACCTGAAACAAACCTGAAGAGAATGAAATGAATGACATTTTGACCAAACTATGATGCCTATATACATATTAATTTATCATTAAATCCCTTCTTCAAGTAACTGAAAACATTGATTAATACATAAATTAATGAGATATTGTAACACTCTCAATTCTTTCAGGTAGGACATCTTTTAATTTCCTTTAGTTAAGAATACATTTTTTAATTTTCTTTTTTAAACGAAGAGGCATTATATATTTGCTTTTCTATATATACACACATATAGTTTATGAAGAGCTTTATTATATGGATGGAGATTTTATTTCTTTTTATTTTTATAAAAAGCTTTATTAATTTGATTTATTACTCGAATTCAGTCTTATGTTATATTACAAGCTAGCTTTAAATATAAAATAAAAATTAATGATCCTATGTAACTTATTTTAGTTATAGAGCAATAATTAAGATAAAGATCTTCGTTATTTGTACCCTTATACGATTTTTATTAGGGAAAAGTCCAAAAAAAACCCAACGAACTATTCTATTTTGAATGATTAAGTCCCTAAACAATTTTTTTGAACAAAAAAACCATTAAACTTTCTCATTTTGAATGATTAAGTCACTAAACTATTCTTTTGAATGAAAAAAACCATTAAACCTTTTCATTATGAATGATTAAGTCCCTAAACATTTTTTCCAACAAAATAAATCATTGAATTTTTTATAATTTGCTACTTATATTTGTTTAACCTAAACTAACATAATTATATTTTACCTTTAAAACCTTCTTAGTCGGTTACATTCAATTTTTTTATTTTTATTAAAAGGGGGTAAGTAACCAACTTTTGAAAGTTTAATGGTTTATTTATCAAAAAGAAATTGTTCGAGGACTTAATCAATTAAAACGAAAAAGTTTAATGGTTTTTTCATTCAAAATAATAGTTTAGGGACTTAATCATTCAAAATAAGAAAGTTTAATGGCTTTTTTGTTCAAAAAAATTGTTTAGGGACTTAACCATTCAAAATTGAATAGTTTGTTGGGTTTTTTTGGACTTTTCCCTTTTTATTACTCACATAAAAGTAAACTTTCTATACTAAGTCCTACTTGTACACACATAAATTATTATAGAGAGTCTATTTATATTTCCACTTGATATGTTGAGGTTTCAGGTTTGAATATGGTAAAAAAGAAATAAAATGAATTTAATATTAATATTGGAAATTTTGTAGTCTTATTTTTGAAGTGTCACATGAAGAGTGACTTTTACATACACCGATGACACATGATAAATAGAAGCAAAAAGTAAGTAGGAAAAGTGATACAAATTATCAAATATCATCGATAGATTGGATCAAAAAGTTGTTTTGAAAGTGTGATGAAAGAAGTGATTTTAGAAGATGACTTTGAAAAATATTTTTTAGTTGGTTGTTTGTTTAACTGAACTTAACAAGATGTAAAATAAGTCATGGTGTAAGACTTGCGAAGTAATGTAGGACCTCTTTGTTGTGAAGAGTCAGAATTCACTATCTTTATAGCTTTCCAGTTTATATTTCAGTTAGTTGTGAACAATTACTGTTTTGTATGTCCTTGTTTGAAGTTTGGAACTTCAAGGGCTATTATTGACAATCTTGTATTTTCCCTCTTACCTATAAAAGGTAAGAGATGTTTAGGGTTTTTCATATTGAATCATATTTGCCTTTTTGGGAAAAACTCCATTGTTAAAGATATTGAAGCTTTCATATTCATCATCGTCATCTTTACCTTGATTCAATCCATTTCTTCTCATTTTCTTTGATTTGTGGGACAACAATTGGTATCAGAGCCATACCTTGTTGATTCCTTGGCTTTCATTGTGTTTTTCAAAGATTTTAAAGGTTTTTAAAGTTTTGGGTTTTCAAAACTTTTTGGGTTTTCAATCCAAAAAGTGTTTTTAAAAGGGTGATATTAAGTGTTAAGTGATTCCCTAGTGTTTTATAAGCATTTTCCTACAAATTGGGGCTCTTAACACTTGTTTTTTAAGAGTTTTTAAGTGATTTTAAGTGGTTTTTCGGAGCTTCTGTGCAGGTTTTCCGAATCGGAATACGAGAGCTGAAATTTCAGCTCAAATTTTCCGACTCGGAATCTGTACTTTCTCCGAATCGGAGAATCCTCCTTTTCCGAATCGGAAAACCTTGTTTTCCGAATCGGAAAACGAGCCTCTGATTTGGGGTTTTGCTTCTGAGAAGTCTCTTTTCCGAATTCCAAGTTTTTTTCCGCACCCAAACTTTTCTGAATCGGAAAATTGTATTTTCCGAATCGGAAAAGCTGTTTTCCGCATCCAAGTATTTTGAGCCAAATCCGATTCGGAAAACTTCTGTTTCCAGATCGGATTTCGCCTCTTTGAGCCGTAACTCTTGAAAATTTATTTCTCAAATCCGACACTAAGCTCGTTTTTAAATCTTTTCAAATCTCAAAGCTTTTTGTGTCCCGAGGCACTCAAAATATCCGTTTTTAGAAAACCTTTTTTTAAGCCAAGTGAGTCCTTCAAGGAGGTCTGTTTTAGTGAGAGAAATGTCGAAAGAAATCCTCGGAATCGGATCCGAGACTCGCCCTCCCGTCCTGGTGATGGGCGAGTACCAACAATGGAGACGCAGGATGATTCACTTCCTTGACCTGCTTGATGAAAACCTGATGAAGTCTATCCGAGAAGGGCCTATCCGACCGACCGTCACCGTTGCCGCCGTACCAAAGACCGATACTTGTCCCGAACTTCCGGCATACGTGGTCGAGAAGCCAGTTGAGATGTTCAACCCGGAACAAAGAGGCCCGACATCTCATCGACAAGCGTGCACTAACCCTGCTGATCATGGCTCTCCCAAACGACATGTATGCGAGAGTGGACAGTCTGACCAACGCACGAGACGTTTGGTTGGAAATCGAACAACAGATGCAGGGAGGTGACACTGCTGTGGAGAGTCAGAAGGAAAGCGCACTCAATGCCTACGAAGGCGTCAAGGCTAGGGAAAACGAATCCCTCACTGAGTCTTATCAAAGACTGAATGCCTTCGTCAACGACTTGAGACGGCTCGGGGTTGAGAAATCAAAGTATGAAGTGAACGTGAAGTTCTTGAAGAATCTCACTCAGGAATGGTAAAACATGGCCATCAACATTCAGCTAAGCCGGAATCTGGGAGCTATGGGTCTACATGACTTATTCAGCATGATGGTTCAACACGAAGAATTCATCATCGGTGGACGCACCAAGAAAGCAGTCGATCCTCTGGCATTGTCGGCCGTGCCCTTCGGAGGACCAAGTACTGCTCCCGTCCAACCAATGCCATTCAACAACGTCTCTCCCCAGTACTATCCAGAAGAATACAGTCAAGAGTTCAACCCGAACTATGGAACAAGCGTACAACATCCCGACGAACCGGTGATCATTTCCATCTCAGATGAAGAACTCTTCCATGTGAATGAGTCCCTTGCCCTCATCTCACACAGCGTACAACGATTGAACGCAAATCGTGGATACAACCGTGGACGAGGATCCGGTTTTCCCAGTAGAGGAAGAATGGGGCAAGGCAGAGGAGGTCATTATCAGCCAGAGAGAGGTCAGTACGGAAATCAAGGGAGAGGAAGCTATCAGCAAGGGGGAATACAGGCTTACGATCAAGGAGGTTATAGGAACAACCAGGGAAGGTTTAGAGAAGATCAAGGCAGATACAGAGATCAGCCGAGAAGAGACAACACTTATCTAGACTACCAAGGAGGTCAAGGTAGTCAAGGAGATTGGAGAGGACAAGTCTCAGACATCAACTACCGGAACAGCTTGAGGCAATACACTCCTGAATCTGGGTATATAGATCGTCAGGGATATGAGATTGGGTATGGAGGAAGACATGAGAGTGGAAGGCTAGATCAAGGGCCAGGATACGGGTATGAGCAGAATAGAGGTGATCGAAGGCAAGATGAGAGAGTAGATCACGGGAAAAGCAACTACCACGGAGGCGATTCCAGGGGAAACAGCTCCAGGCAAGTTCAGAGGGAAGATCAACCGAATCAAGCTGATCAAGGAATTCAACGGTCAAATCATCCTCAGGGTCCCATAACCCAGAACCCCGCTCCTCAACAAACTGCAAGTCCCACTACCACTTGTTACAAGTGTGGTAAGTTGGGACACTACGCTCGAGATTGCTCCGTCAAGTATAAGGATGCCGCGTACTTTGAGAGGAAGGCCTCACTGATGAGGAAGAAAGAAAAAGGGGTTGCTTTGCTGGTAGATGAAGAGAACTGGGTCTGTGAAGAGGAGAGTTCAGACGAGGAGGATCATATGGTGAAGGGTCTTTGCTTGATGGCTGACTTCGAGGGATCAGAAGCCGTTGGACCAAGCACTTATCAAGATATAGATCCGTCTGAGGTATCATCTCTTCCAGATATAACTGACACTGTGGCAATGTTGGAATCTAAAATTTGTGAATTAGAGAGATGTCTCCAATCGGAGAGGACTCTCGTCACGAAATTTAGAATCGACAGTGCAATTTATAAAGACTCTCTCGAGGATTTGACCATAGTCTATAACCGTGAAACACTTGAGTCTGGGATTAGAGAGTCCAATTTAGCAAACAAACTTAGTTGTCTTCAAAAAGCCCATGAGGAACTTAACAGTAACCATGGGGAGCTCAACATTAAATTCCAGTTGCTTTCGGAAGAAAGAACTCGGTTGTTTTCAAAAATACAAGAGCTTGAGGACAACAATTTTAAAAGAGGACAATCTGAGCAGACTTTAAGTATCCTCACTCAGCATGCCAAAAAGAATCCTTTTTACAAAGCCAAACCCGGCCTAGGTCTGTCTGAAAACCATGTTTTAGATAAAGCACCTTCTCATCTATACAACTTTGAGGATATGGCAGCCTCCAAGCCCAAACCTGCCATAGTAGGAGGACATGTGACCGAGGAATTTGTTAGGCAGACTGTCACATACACCGAAGTCATAAACGGTGAGACCATAACTAGAACCATCAGTCCAACGAACAGTACCTCTAGTAGTCCTCCCACTAGTCCCCCTCCGAATAGACCTATCTTTGTTCCGGCTAGTGATCCAACCAACTCTGAACCCACTTGGGAAGGCATCAAGGCCAGAACCCCTAGAGTAGCAATGCCTCCCATCAACTACACAGACCTTAACTCAAGCTATGATACTAGGGAAATGGAACTTTCAGAGGAGACCTTAGTTATCCCACCCGAGGATACTTCCGCAACTAAGTGTCCTGACCTAGTCAGACTAGAAAAGGAGGTGTTTGCTCTTAGGTTAAAAGCCATGGATTTGGATGCATGTCAACATCAGATTCTGAATCTGAAAGTTATTATTTCGGAGAAAGATTCCTTGGTTCACAATCTGGAAAAAGCCTTACTTGAGGCAAATGCCGAAAGAATTAGGCTCTCTTCAGAATGTGAGACCGCAACCTCAGCCTTTACTTACTTTCAAATCAAGGTTGCAGATCTTCAGGCTCGATACGTTATCCTAGATATCCACTTTGAACTTTTAAAAGAACTTGATCATGATGAAAGGATAATGTATCGCCAATCTTTAACCAACCAACGGGTGTCTAACTCCATTTTAAAAAGGAAAGTAATGACTCTTGAAAATCTCCACATTTCTAACTCAGTTGATGATAAGACTGCTCCAATCCTCAACCATCCAATAGTCACTCCCAAACCCAAACCTGTCTTAGATACTGAGGACTATTACTCCATAATATCAGATGATGATGAACCCCCTAACTCACACCATAGGATAGCCGAACCCAAGACTGTCCAAGATCCAAATGTTGAATATGATATGAAGGTGTTTTTAGATGAGGATGATGATCCTTCAGGCTTTATTCCAAAGAAGTCAAAATCTGTTGTTGTCAAATCTGAGAAGTCTACTGAGTCACGAGCTCCTATTTCTGAGAAAAGCAACCCGGAGAGTGAAAAATGTGTAGGTACTGACAAGGGCAAGTCAGTTAAGCCTCACGCACCCAAAGGACTCCAGAAAAAGCATTCAAAGTCTAACGATGCTCGTAACTCAGTCAAACCTATTAAAAGTCTTGACTTTCATTCAAGTTCCTTTGAAGTGGGTGAGACATCTCAGTTACAACCAAATCAACCTTTCAGTTCCACAAAACTTAAATTTTCAAAAAATTTATCTGGAAAAGGTGGTAACTCCATTCCCACAAAACCGTCCTCTAACTCACACCGTGCTTTTCATGCAGATGCGAGGAGGAAAGATGGTGGACAGAATGTGAAGCCACCAAGAAAGGATCATCATGGGAGGAACAACTCTTTTTCTGCTTTCCCTAAGAAGCATAGTCCTAGCCGTGCGGGTTTAGGCTTTGCTCCACCTAGTGTAGGAAAGAATACAAACATGTCTGTTAATTCTAATCGCAACTTGAACGATGCTTTTAATACTTTTCGCAATGACATGTGCTTTATGTTTGATAATTTCCTGCGTTATGGTGTGTCTAACTCTTTCTATGCTCCTAATTCTAATGTCAAATCCCGAAAGAGAAGGGGAAGAAAACGGGGAAAAGCAAAATTCTCTTCGTCAGTGAAGTCCCCTCTGCCTAAGGAGAAATCCGAAAAGGGGACTACACCGACTGATTTATCTGTTTCTAACCCACAGGAACCCATTTGGCAATGGGTCCCTAAACAAGCTTAGTTGTCTTGCAGGTCAGTCATGTGTGGTACTTCGATTCCGGCGCATATAGACACATGACTGGTCAGAGATCCTTCCTTTTCGACTACGTTGAAAGGTTCGAGGGATATGTTAAAACAGCCGACAAGACGCCTAAGCCAATGGTGGGTTATGGGAAAATTACGGATGGGAAATACATCATTAAAGATGTAAGGTATGTCGAGGGGTTAGGATACAACATGTTTAGCTCCAGTCAGTTCTGTGACAACGGATACTGGGTGAAGCAATTTCAATACGGAAGCGACGTAAATGATGAAGACAACAACGTCATCCTAAGTGCACGTAGGAATGGAAATCTTTATTCTACCGTCTTTCGTTCAATCCCTCAGACTCACCCACAGTTTGAAGCAATATCCAATCCAAGGAATGCAATCTGTCTGCTCGCAAAGGCATCAAAGGAGGACAGTTGGTTATGGCATCGAAGACTCTGCCATCAGAATTTCAAAGACATGAACAAGCTAGTTTCGAAAAATCTCGTCAAGGGACTGCCAGAGACTCGCCTTTCCAAGGATACACTATGTCCCGCTTGCGAACAAGGAAAGATGACGAGAAGCTCTCATCCACCGAGGATGGATACGAATAGCAAGAGTCCCCTTGACATGATTCATATGGATCTTTGTGGACCTACCAGAACCGAGAGCCTAGCCCGAAAGAAATACATGTTGGTTCTAGTGGATGAGTTCTCTAGGTTCACATGGCTTGAATTCCTACGAGCCAAGTCTGACGCTGCCGATCGAATCATTGCCTTCATCAAGCGGATTCAAGTTCTCTTGTGAAGAAGTTGAGAAGTGACAACGGAACCGAGTTTCGCAATGCAAAGCTGCAATCCTTTCTCCAAGACGTGGGAATCTCTCACAACTTCTCTGCCGTACGCACACCTCAACAAAATGGGGTAGTAGAAAGGAAGAACCGGACGTTGGTCGAAGCGGCGAGATCCATGATGGCTCATTCAGGAGTTCCTCAATCATTTTGGGCTGAAGCATGTTGGGATTTTGTGCGATCCTCGTATCAAACTGACACGAGAAAAACTGTGATCTCAAACCTAACTGGTCGAGACACACGACAAAACCACATGAAACAAACTGTTCCAAAGGTTTAACAATCAAACCTAACTGGTTTGATTAAGCGGAAGCAATAACGATTAAAATCCCGAAAACATCACAGATCTTATTTGTTTATCTTATTACAGTTAATATGTAGGTTTAGGGTTATTACCTGGATTGCTTGAGATAGATCCACCCGTAAACGACCAAACGGAGTTCCCTCTAGCTGGATCTAACCCCGGAACGCTTCACGAACAAACGGTACGCGAAGAACACGATCAATTAAAAACGAGACCGGATCTGGTTTCTTTCTTGGTGAGATCGACGAAGAGAGAGAGAGGAGAGAGAAAGGTTTCTTGGTTGATTGAATTAGTTGAATGAATTGTATGTCTTATTCTGACAACCTGGCATATCTATTTATATGGAAAACCTTCCATCTATCAGATAGCCTTTATTCTTTCTTTCTCTCTAAGAAAGAATAATTTCCATAATTATCTTATTCTTTCTTTTTCTCCAAGAAAGAATATTTACCAATTATTATATTTCCACATAATAATTACTAGATAATTATAAACCAATTAATTAACCCTTTTATATATTTATTTAACTAATAAATATATAACTGTAATTAATTATCAGAAACCTTTTACTTTGGGGTTTTTTACAGAAAACACCCAACAGTTTTATAATTCGCTATTATAAAACTAAACTCTCCAAACTGGGGTTATTATACTATCCGAATTATAGGTCCTCACAGGTGTGACCCTCAAGTGACTTATAACGTTGGATGTGCGATCAAACGGTTTGTCAACTTATGCACATAATGCCAACAGACTCCCACTTGTGCAAGTTGGCAATACCAGATTGATGACACGGACCTAAGGAGGCCCCTAGACAGGCACTTAGGCTAACCAGGTTATAAGCACCCTTATACCCAGGTAGGTGATAAAACGTTCCTAAAAGGAAACAACATTTATGAACAAACTGTCCACAAATCGGGTATAAACTAGGCTTTTCCTTTTGCATCACGATATTTCAATTTTGAGTATGAGCATGGATACAGTCAACTCTGAATACTCAAAGATTATGTTTCTCGACTATCCGACCTCTACTGATTGGTAAACGACAAAGAACAAATCAGTTCGTTTGGGCATGGCCATGCACTTCATCAGTCTTTTCAGTCAGTCAAGGGGCCCAGGAAATATCTCTCTTCGAAGAAGAGGTGCAAATCCCATCTTGCATATCTGCATTTGTCACCACGGCTTCCGCTGAATCTAGTTACGCCCCGTATGACCACCCTGTTACGGCGTGATGTTTAGAACGTACTAAGTATCCAACAGTCCTCGCAATGCCAAACCAAATACCTCAGGTGCTAAGGACAACCTCTGGGAGTCTTACTCATGACTAAATCCATGGAGTAATCTCAACCGGCGGATCACCTCCGATATTCGCTGCTCTATCGAATATCCGTGTAGTTTTTGGTCTACATCACTTGTAGCTGTTATTGAACGACTGATCATAACCACCCAAAAACTCCACGATGACTTTATAGCCCTACCAAGGTTCCCACCTTGATAAGTTGTCACGGATAATTTCAAATAAAAACTGAAACTAGTTTTTATTCCCGGATCAAAACATGCTAAGTGTAAAAGAGACAAAGAAACTAATTTCGTTTAGTCCTCCATATTCCACTCTGTAATAAGAACGAAATTAATAGCATTTCTAAGCTACTTTTATGGTGTCTACTCAACGTATACTAAATACTGATTTAAACGAAGTATCACCCTTCTTCAGTTTAAACCCTTTGATTAGTGTTTACCATACTAGTCAAAGAAATAACCAAAAATAATACAAGTTTAGTATCCACTGATACTTCATACTTGATTATGCTAATTTTGTTCTTACAAACACCCTTAAAACAAAAATTAGACTTTTACCATATTTCCTGAACCTGGAGATACTGGAAAAACTCCTGGTTTCCTTGAATATGAAACATCAAACTGCAACTTCCCTTAGTTGCTGTGTAGATACATGATTTCGACCTGAAATCCAACAAAATTTCCATTTACCAAGTCTGGTAAATCCAGGAAATTTACTCTAGTGTTTTATAACACTTTGGAGTCAAAAAGATATTTGATATCTTTAATTCATTCCAACACACTTTAATTATTGATTAAAGTCAATTATGACTTTATACTGTCTCAAAGTTTGAAACCTTTTATCTATCCTTTTTAACTAAAAGGTAGATCTTATATCTCATGAATTTATATCCTACCTGGATTATAATTCCGAGATATATTAAATCAATAATTAATACATACAGACATATATACTTATATATATCTTTTATTCTTTATCACGGAACTGGATATAGAATAAACTGGGCTCCCACTAACCTATATGAAAACTGACTATTACTCAAAAATTAACTATTGACTTTAGTCAAAACTTGACTTCCTAGTCAATTTTATTTCAAGTAATACTAGAATTTAACATTTACAAAACTTAACTGGATTTTATCAAATCCCAATTCCAAGACTTGGAATTTCCTAGTTTTATAAATACTGATGTTGTCAACGTCATCTGAGACAACATCCTAAATTCTCTCTAAAACATGTGAGTAATATTTTATAATCCTTTTACTCATGTATGTTTTATTCTCAAAAACACATTCCTAAAATAATAGCACTTCGTGTGTTTTTGACAGTTTTCATATAACTATTACTTCAAATCAATTAATTAAAACATTGAAGTAATTCTGTTAGTGTAATACATGACATCTAGGATCTACTTATTTGAATCAAGTCAATCTCGACTTTAAACAGATTCAACAATATCATCATGCACAAGATATTAAATCAAGACAATAATTTTAAAATTTAAAAACAATTTAATAAACCATAAAATTCCAAAAGATCACAATCATTAAAATTGTTTTACAACCACAAATAGAAATTTAAAATTGTCTTGATAAATATCTAATGATAAACTAGCACGTAGATCCTCGCAATCCTGGGCTCCTCACTTCTGACCACCTGCAATTAGAATATTTGCACTAGGTGTCAACATACTTGTAAACTAACAAGTAAAAGTGATAAACTAAAGCAATCACAAATACCTGAGGCGTTATTGCCTTCTTTGTGACGCTTTGGACAGTTTCGCCTCCAATGACCAAGTTCATGGCATATGAAACACCTATTCTCGGTCTTGGCATTGTTAGGCTTCACTTTCTTGCCCTTGCCCTTGCGTTCGTCATCGACCTTGGTCACACTCTGGCTTGCCTGAGACTGGCTTTTGCCCTTACTGGTGTTTCCATGCCCACGCTTTCTCTTCGCTCTACCATCTCCGACCATGAGCACATCCTTGGTCTTGGTCCCGGTCCCCATACTCAATTCAGCAGTTTTCAACATGGAATGCAACTCTGCAATTGTCTTTTCCATGTTATTCATATTATAGTTAATTACAAACTGATTGTAATCCTCAGTCAGTGAGTTGAGTATCGTATCCGTTGCTAACTGCAATGGAACTGGGTGACCAAGCCTCTCTAGGTGATCAATATGCTTTTTCATTTTCATGACGTGATCACTAACCGAGGTCCCCTTGGCCATCTTGCACGCGTTCAGTGCCCGAGTGGCATCATAACGCTCTGTGCGTGCTTGCGTCTGAAACATGTCCCTCAACTGGCGGATCATGTCATAGGCATTGGTGTTCATGAGCCCTGTTTGCAGATCTGGGCTCATAGTCGCAAGCATGAGACAGCCAACATCCAGCAAATCATCAGAATGCTTTCTATAAGCATTTCTTACATTGGCACTAGCATTTGCTGGAGGGGCCTCACCTAGAGGCTCTTCAAGGACGTACCACTTCCTCTCGTGCCTGAGCACAATCATCAGATTGCGCTCCCAGTCGAGGAAGTTAGCTCCAGTGAGCTTGTCCTTTTCAAGAATGGAGCGAAGAGACAGGTTATTAGTGTTGGTTACAGTGTTTGCCATCTACACATTTAAAACTTTTGGCTTTAGTAACTGTGAATAGACTCCCAACAAATATCAATAAACCCTTAAATGATAAGTATTGGGCTAGGATCCTTATTTCATACGTCCTGATGTACGGCTTGCTCACGTCACACCAGGCCCGTACTATTTCGGTAGGTAAGGACTTATACCAATCACATCTAACTGACATGACTCCTAGATCTTTTCGGGACATCGGATAAAACCGTACATGTTTTAGTCCCTCAGTGTATTTTGGCCCGATACGACACGGTGAATTGTTACAAAACCAAAATAGATCACACCATTTGGGACTGGTGTACTTATCACACCCCTTTCAGCTTGGGGTTTGAACGCGGACGTCCAAGGCTTGTTCACTTCCAACGCCCGCGTACCTTACGCCGTTAGGTGTCCCAAGTGGGTTGCACTACTGATCTATGATTTTCTTGGGTTTTTAACTAAGTTTTGAAAAACCTTTTATATTCCAGTATTTTAGAAAACTTTGCAATTTTAAAACTAACTGTTTTAAAAGAGGCAACCAATGTTTAAAAACTAACTGTTATTTAAACATAGACGCTGTTTAAAACTAACTGTTTTAAAAGCACTTGCTAATTAAAACTAACTGTTTTAACAGCATGACTGCTAACCAAAAACTAACTATTTTTGAAAGCCCTCTTGCTGACCAAAACTAACTGTTTTGTCAACATGCCTTTATAAGAAAAACAATCTTATAAATATAAGGTTTTAAAATAAAATCTACCGTTTAAAAAGGTTTGAAAAACTGGCAATTTTAATTTTTTAAAACCTAACAGATTTCATGATTGTAAAGTTTTAAAACTCTCTCTAAATTTTAAAACGTTTGATAAAATAAACATGCAATAATTATCAACCAATCATGAGCAGGCAGTTAAACACATCTACGCAGTTAAAGATTAACAACTACGCATTTAAAACATCTAATTACAGATTTGCCAATTAAATGACCTATTATAAATTTTCTCTCGTAGCTCCCACTGGCCTTGGCATGTCTGATGGAACTCCGGGAAAAAGAAAATATTGAAAAATATCCTAAGGTCATTTTCATTATGAAGGGGTTGCAAGTAGCATACAGGCCTAAGTCGGCAATTACTGTAATAGATACAACCAATATACACAACAGGTATAATTCATGCAATCATATAAAGCATTTAAGCAAGCAGAGAACAATCCTAGATCCGTTAAAGATTATCTTGTTTGGTTTATCGTAAAACATGGTTTTAACTGATTTATAAAACAAACTGTTTTACAAATCAAAACTAATATTTTAATCTGAAATCGGTTTTACTATAAATTTATTATATAAAACCAATTTTCTAAAATATTTGTTTTTATCCAAAAACATATCAAACCGGACATTCCGAACCAACTGTTCGAAATTATAGACATTGGCCTAAAAACTGTATCGTGGTTTGACCAACTGGTCAAACATGACACCTGGCCCATTTGACCAAGACTGAGTCAAATACTGGTTTGATAATCACATGTTTAATAGAGATAATTATTAAGTAATAAAATCTATTAAAACAATTTCATAAGATAATAGACTTATAAAATTAATTTGGATAAAAGCCAAAAACCATTTAAACCCTTTTGGGCCTCAAACTGGGTCCAAATTCTGGTTCTTGGGCCTCGGATAGGTTAGGCCCAATAAAACGAAAAACCCAAAAAACACGATCTCGCGTTCGATCGACATCTCGTCGTCGATCACGTAATCACCGCGTTTGATGATGGTAACAACAAACGGTCGCCACCACCATCGCGATCATCGCAACACCACGCGCCCGCGACGACGGTTGCAAAAACAAACACCACCGCCGTTGCCACCAAGTGGCCGGCGGTAGCAATAGCAAACCGCCATCACTACCACCGCGCAACAAACCACCAACCGCTGCCGCCATCGTCTTCCGACGACTGCAGCAGCCACGCTACCTTCCGGTGATAGCAGCGACACCACCATCCGGTGGTTGCCGCCGCCATTGTTCCCGTCGAATCAACCAATCGATGCCACCACCATTCGGTGGTTTCGCGATTTGCAAAGACCGACCACCACCGCCGCCTTGGCGTGGCCGTAAGGCAGCCGGCGGCCTGGCGGGTAGTCCGCGGTATACGCGCCGCGGCTGCTATTTCGATCGAGAACCGCCAGCCACCACCTTACTGGTGGTTCGGCTTTGGCGTCGGTTTAGCCTAGCCGCGGCTCAGCCGTGGTTCGGCCACCGACTACGGCCACCACTGCCGATTACAGCCGCCACCGAACTGGTGGTGCGGCTTCGGCGATCCAGGTGGCGGTTCGGTCGGCTTTGGCCGCCGTTCCGCCGCCATCGTGGTTTGACCGGCGATCGGTGGGATGGTTCGGTTGCCATGTGCCACCGTTCCGCCACCGATCTCGTTACCGTGTGTGATTTCGTGTTTTTTCAGTTTTTAATGAGATATACGATAAACGAACACTGATAAAAATTAGATTTTTACACAACTGATAAAGATTAAACCTTTATCTAACTGATAAAGATTAAACCTTTACTTAATTGATAAAGTTTTAGTTTTTATTGAAAAACTGATAATTACCCAAAAATCTTTACCAAACTGATAAAGATAATCAAATCTTTACTAAACTGATAAAGATTAAACCAAATAAAATCAAATCTTTACCAAACTGATAAAGATTGTGTTTTATTTAAAACTGATAATTATCAAACTGATTAAATCTTTACCAAACTGATAAAGATTAAATCCAAACTTTATTCACAAGAAACAATTTTAACGGATCTAATAATAACTAAAATAAATAAGTAAAACTGTGGCTCTGATACCACTGTTGGGATTTTGTGCGATCCTCGTATCAAACTGACACGAGAAAAACTGTGATCTCAAACCTAACTGGTCGAGACACACGACAAAACCACATGAAACAAACTGTTCCAAAGGTTTAACAATCAAACCTAACTGGTTTGATTAACCGGAAGCAATAACGATTAAAATCCCGAAAACATCACAGATCTTATTTGTTTATCTTATTACAGTTAATATGTAGGTTTAGGGTTATTACCTGGATTGCTTGAGATAGATCCACCCGTAAACGACCAAACGGAGTTCCCTCTAGCTGGATCTAACCCCGGAACGCTTCACGAACAAACGGTACGCGAAGAACACGATCAATTAAAAACGAGACCGGATCTGGTTTCTTTCTTGGTGAGATCGACGAAGAGAGAGAGAGGAGAGAGAAAGGTTTCTTGGTTGATTGAATTAGTTGAATGAATTGTATGTCTTATTCTGACAACCTGGCATATCTATTTATATGGAAAACCTTCCATCTATCAGATAGCCTTTATTCTTTCTTTCTCTCTAAGAAAGAATAATTTCCATAATTATCTTATTCTTTCTTTTTCTCCAAGAAAGAATATTTACCAATTATTATATTTCCACATAATAATTACTAGATAATTATAAACCAATTAATTAACCCTTTTATATATTTATTTAACTAATAAATATATAACTGTAATTAATTATCAGAAACCTTTTACTTTGGGGTTTTTTACAGAAAACACCCAACAGTTTTATAATTCGCTATTATAAAACTAAACTCTCCAAACTGGGGTTATTATACTATCCGAATTATAGGTCCTCACAGGTGTGACCCTCAAGTGACTTATAACGTTGGATGTGCGATCAAACGGTTTGTCAACTTATGCACATAATGCCAACAAAGCAGTGTCAACAGCATGCTACACGCAAAATCGGACCCTGATCGTCAAGCGGACCGGTAAAACCGCCTACGAGATGGTCGAACAGCGTAAGCCTAACATCGATTACTTTCGAGTCTTTGGATGTAAATGCTATGTTTTAAATGACCGGGATGATTTGGGAAAGTTTGAACCCAAGTCTGACGAGTCTATCTTCATTGGATACTCACATAACTCGAAGGCTTATAGGGTTTTCAACAAACGGACCCGAACCATCCTGGAAAGCTCAAATGTTGATTTTTCGGAAACCGAAACCTATTCTGTGGCAAGTTCAAGTAATGTAAATGCAGCTTTTCCTGAACTGTTCACCGCACCACCGAGCACAGATTCTTCCACTAACTTTTCTGCTTTAGACTTCTTAGACCTCGCAGATTATGATCTACCCACACTCACGGGTCCGATTGTAGTTCCTGCTCATGCTGGATCAACTTCAACTTCAATGACGTCCGATGCTTTCGTCACTGAGCCATCTTCAAGCACATCTACAAACTCAGTGTCACCAGAATCAACTGCGATCTCCCCCCTTGAAATCTCATCCTCAGCCTCACCGGAACCAGTACAACCTGTACTTGCACCTATCCCAGAGGAAGCCCCACTACCTTCACCCAGTTCAGCTCAGAGAACGTATGCACAGGTAGTGCGTGAGCCCCGGTTGGAGGCATCACCGCAGAATAATCTGGCGGCCGGGTCGTCAAGTAGAAACCAACAAGAGGTCTTGGCCGTGCAAGATGAGAACGACGCCACCAACAACCAACAAGCTTATGTCACTCACCCACACACTCGCAAGTGGACAAAAGATCATCCCCCCTCCCAGATCATCGGGAGTCCCTCACAACCTGTAACTACGAGATCTGCAAAGAATGTAGAAAACTTGATTCTGTTCGGAGGTTTCCTTAGTGAATTCAAACCTTCGGATGTTTCCCAAGCTCTCACCGATCCTGATTGGGTCTTAGCGATGCAAGAGGAGCTTGCGGAATTCGAGAGAAACAAAGTTTGGCGCTTGGTAACCAGACCGTGGGGAAAGTCCATAATCGGCCTGAAGTGGATATTCCGGAACAAGAAGGACGAGAACGATCTCATCATCCGGAACAAGGCTCGATTGGTCGCCAAGGGTTATCGCCAACAAGAGGGAATCGACTATGATGAGACGTTTGCGCCCGTTGCCCGGATTGAGGCAATTCGGATCTTCCTTGCGTATACAGCACACAAGAACATGACGGTGTATCAAATGGACGTCAAGTGTGCCTTCCTAAACGGAGTTCTTCAAGAAGAGGTGTACGTTGAACAACCGGAAGGATTCGTCGATCCCAAATTTCCAGAACACGTCTACGTGTTGGACAAGGCGCTTTACGGTCTCAAGCAAGCTCCTAGGGCATGGTATGAAACTCTCACTGATTACCTGCTAGGAGTTGGCTACAAGAAAGGTACAATCGATCCCA
The DNA here is from genome assembly GCA_030169165.1 of Centaurea solstitialis. Classification (NCBI taxonomy): domain Eukaryota; kingdom Viridiplantae; phylum Streptophyta; class Magnoliopsida; order Asterales; family Asteraceae; genus Centaurea; species Centaurea solstitialis. The sequence goes on along the minus strand of CM058042.1, from coordinate 35,016,929 downwards.
CTTTGTTTCTCAAGAGGTCAGGTAAAGATTTAATTATCGTTCAGATATACGTGGACGACATCATCTTTGCGTCTACGAAGCCTGAGATGTGCCAAGAGTTTGAGAACACCATGAAATCCCAATTTAAAATGAGCATGATGGGAGAGTTGATGTTCTTTTTAGGACTTCAAGTTCGACAACGCCCTGATGGCATTTTCATAAATCAAGCCAAATATGTTCAAGATCTTTTAAAACGATTTGATTTCGGTGGTTCAAACTTTGTGGCAACACCAATGCCCAGGAATTTTCAACTTAATGCAGATACTTCTGGTAAACCGGTTGACCAGAAAAATTATAGGGCAATCATTGGTTCTCTTTTATTCTCACGGCTAGTAGACCAGATATCGTCTTCTCCACGGGTGTCTGCGCTCGTTTTCAGTGTGATCCACGTGATTCACACCTGTCTGCAGTCAAAAGAATCCTTAGGTATCTGAAGGGCACACCGGATTTTGGCCTTTGGTACCCAAAGGATTCTGGTTTTGAACTAATTGCATATACAGACTCAGACCATGCAGGTTGTAAGCTCAACAGGAAAAGCACATCTGGTGCTTGCCAGTTTCTCGGAGATAAGCTGGTGAGTTGGTCATTCCGAAAGCAGAATTGCGTATCCTTATCCACAGCGGAGGCGGAATATGTTGCCGCCGCCTGCTGCTGCTCGCAAGTTCTATGGATGAAAACTCAACTTGCCGACTTCGGATACACCATGCAACGGATTCCAATTTATTGTGACTCCAAAAGTGCGATTCAGATCACGGCAAACCCGGTTCAACATTCTCGGACGAAGCATATTGATATCCGATATCATTTCATCAAAGACCACGTCGAGAAAGGTAATGTTGAACTTTACTTTGTTGAGAGTGACTATCAGCTTGCTGATTTGTTCACTAAGCCGTTTGACGAGAAACGTCACTTCTTTCTCCTAAGCAAGTTAGGAATGCTAGACCTTCCGGCCTAAGGTCCAGGGGGAGTCGGGAGTTCATGCTTTGTATGCATGTGTGTAGGGGGAGTTTTAATAGTCGTTGAGCGATTGCATGAATCGAGGGGGAGTCCTAAGTCTTGTTTTCAATGTTTGGTGAGTTTACTGACGTTCTCGGATCCACAACACTCTGGATACCATTTTTCTATTTTCTTTTGTAGGTGTGGATCCTCACAACGACTTCTGGTTACTTCAGATCAGAACTCGCACAAAACCCAGTCGAGACGAACCAGGTAAGTCTCTTTTCTCGGGAGTCGAGCGCTGAACTTGTAAATTTTTGCGAACTTGAAAGTTCAGGGGGCGGTAGAGTACATGTCTTGAACTTACAAGTTCGGGGACTAACTTTGCTAATTTCTGATTCTTAAAGTTCAGGGACTCGTTTTGCACTTTGGTGAAGCTTGTAGTCCAGGTTCTGTTTTGAAAAATTTCCTAAAACTACAAGTTCAGGGACCAATATGTAAGTTTCTTGAAACTTCAAGTCCAGGGGTGGTTTTTGCCAATAGGTGAAAATCGGGTTAAGAGAGTCATCAGGAGAGCCAAACACAGGGTTTTTAACCCAAACATAGCGTTTTTCGGTAAAAAATATAAATACCGGTCTTAAGAGATTAATCTTCACAATTTTCAAATTTTCATCTTTTCCTCTCTCTGAACTCTCCCGATACCCACTTCGCGCTCGATTTCGGATTTTGCTCGTTTGTGCTCTGATCGTCAAACAAATTACATATTCGGATTCCTGGTAAGTAAACGATCAATCCTTATATAGTTATAACATCTACATCTGTCCTTTTGAGGTCTGGATCGAAGCCTAAACTTTTGAAAACTTACCCGAAACCCAAACTTCTTGGAATGAGATTTCGGGGTGTTAAATCGATCCCATTATGCTTCTAAACTTGTTATTATTCGTTCTAGATCATTTGTAGTTAGTTTAGAATGATAAATCGTCGGTTTTTGGGTGGTTTTTGGATCTGGAAGACGGACCGTCTCGGTTTTCCGAGTCGGAAAACTTGAATATTCAAGTTTTCCGAATCGGAAAACTTGAACATTCAAGTTTTCCGCATTCAAAGACGATAACCGTTCATGTTGTTTTCCGATTCGGAAAACCAGATAAATCCGATTCGGATTATCAGGTTTTCCGAATCCATCTTGGATCTCGTTTTTAAACTTATCTTTTCCGACTCGGAAAACATGGAATTACCCCTATGGGTTTCCAAGGTTTTCCGACTCGTGTGTGAGCCAAGATGCTTTTCAAAATTTTCTAAGTATCACATTTTCCGATTCGGAAAACAATGTTTTCCGACTCGGAAAACCAACCTCTTTAGTTGTTTAAAATTTCTCTAAGTGTTGGAGTTTCCCGATTCGGAAAATCATCTTTTCCGAATCGGAAAACTTGTGTTTCTTGTATACCTAAATATTACTAAGTCTTGGAGTTCTCCGATTCGGAAAACCAACTTTTCCGAATCGGAAAACTTTTTTAATTATATGATCAAATTTTGTCTAAGTATTGAGTGTTCCCGATTCGGAAAATCACCTTTTCCGAATCGGAAAACCTCCCCTCGCGTTTTTGCTCGTTTTTCGACTCGGAAAATACGAAATACCCATTTTTGGGTTTTCGAATTTTTCCGACTCGCGTCTAGTCGAGGGTATAGTCTTTTCATGCCGCATTCTTACTAACACTTGACTTATTTTATATCTTGACAGAAATGGCTGATCAACCTATTGCTCCCACTTCTCCCGTCGGAAATGCTGCTGACCGAGCTCTCATTGACCCGGCCAACATCCTTCAGATCATCCAGAACAACGGGTACGTCCACCTGGCGAACTTCACTGTCCAAGACGATGTGGTCCTTGAGATCCTACGGGCGCATCCCCTTGCGTACGCGATGCAAGCCACTGCTCAGATTCCCATGATCTATCTGCAACAGTTCTGGCACTCTTCGCGTGTCGAGAACCGGAGCGGCGTACCAACCATCATCGGCCGGGTGGACAACACTGACCTGGTCATTACTGTGGAGGATCTCCGTCGAGTCCTTCGTTTACCGACCGCCACTCCTGCGGCCCCGTTCGACCCTCTGGTTTCTGGACCCGAGCTATTCAGTGAAGTACTCGCTCTCGGGGTCCATACCAGACCGGGTCAGACTCTGAACGGCATCTCCCAGGTGACTCAAGGGATGCTGCCTCCGATTTGGTACTCATTTTTCAACATTCTCAACCGGACGCTCTCTTCGAAGACACATGGCGTGGACAAAGCTTCCACCCAATTCTGGCACGTCATCCATGCTGTTGCTTATGGACGACGGATCGACTTTGCCCAACAGCTTTGGGCAGACATGATTACCGACGTAAGAGCTGGACCTAGCAGGACTCGCAATACATCCATCCCGTGGATGCGGTTCTTCAGCTTGATCATTCGTGATCACATGGATCGTAACCGCGAAGTCAGACGCCGATCCAGTCATCTCCGCTTCGAAAGCCTACAGATTGGCCGCGCCAACAAGAAGAACCTGCGCCCTGGACAGATCGAGATGGCGATCCCCGAGAACGTGCTCAACATGGCGGACCGTAGGGCTATGAGTGTTAGATTGTACCGAGTGTCTGTAGGATTAGAAGACACGTCTACGGACTCCTCAGAACCGAGGAGCCCTGCCCAAGACGTGCAACCCGTCCCCTCTAGACGACGTGCCTCAGGCACGGCAGGCCAGAGCTCCAGTGGGGGAGCTTCTGGCTCGGGAGTGATGAGCGTTGCCGTGAGGGAGGAGAGGGTAGAATCGTTGGTACGTCCGCCACTCCCACACACGTCTCGAGCTGGAGCATATCAGATGATGATTCGGAACCGAGCCACTCGTGCCCGTACACCCACCGTCGTGGAGGAAACATCTCCCTTCGAGTTGGATCATGAGATCATGAGCAGACTCAGGGTGAAACAGTACATGGGGGTCCTGCATCAATCCCCCGTACACTCATCATCGGAAGAGCGCCGATCGCCGACACCGCCGCAACAACCTCTACAGACTGGTGAGGACGTGGAAGCTTCCCCACAAGAACAAGCACACGTTCCTCCACCACCACATTCGGCGGCCGTTACTACTCAGAGAGGCGAACCCTCCGGCGAACCCTCAGGCGATGACTCCGACGGTCACGAGTCCCCCGAGCACACTCCTTCGGACCGTCGTGAGCCCGATGATGAAGCCACCGATGAAGAGATGATAGATTACGGTTCTGACTCTGAGTTCCAACTTTCAGAACCAGCGAAGGGTGGAAAGGCCCAGGTGATTGATGTGGATGAAGCCACCTCTTCCTTCAACGACGACATGATCTCCGGAGATCCAGTACTAGCAGGCGATCTAGCCTCGGATGATAGAACCGTCGGTCGTGAGGAAGAAGGTGAGGCCGAGGTTGCTACCGGCTGGGGGAGAGAGGACAGTGAGGAAGAAGAGAGAGAGAGGGGAGACAAGGAGAGAGAGAGAAGAGAAAAAGAGACCGAAGATGTTGAGGTCCAATTAGGCGAGCTCTGGGCTCAACTAGAGAATACGGACGAAGAAGTAGAGCCGCACAGGTTAGAAACGGAAGTTTCCCTTACCTCGAGTCCATCCAACAGAGAGGCAACCCACACCGAGACCGGGCACCCTACGGTGTCTGGTCAAGACGCTAGCAGCCAACTAGCGCACTTGCACGCCCCTCCCAGCCACTCGACCATCTCTCAACAGATGGTCGTTTCAGTCTCTCACGGGGATCAAGCACAACTTCCACCGGCCACTCAATCGGAGTCTGCCCCCCCTCTCGACTTCTTTCCGTGCACCAGTTGTCCTAGAGCCACTTACCGAGACTTTTCAAGTCATTCACTTGGATAGGACACTACTTGGAGCATCATCAGCCCGCCCAAGTGGCGAGGCCGGAACGGGGAGAGTCGGTGCGTCGAGTGACGGCCTTCGAGGATCCACCGGAAGCCCTGACACCGTCAACATCATTCCAGCGGTGACGTCAGGCCGAGAGAGCACCTCAATAGGACTCTTCTCGTCAACTGGAGCCCAAGTGGCACCGGGTGTTGTACTTCCGGGACATGGTCCGACAGACTCGAGCAAAGTCTCTAAAGATGCTCACGCAACAACGGGGCTTCTAGGCCTGACGGATTCGGGTGGAATCCCTAAAACCACCCCTGCACCAACGGGACTTTTAGGTCCGACGGATTCGGACGACATCCTAAAAGTCGTCCAAACCAGGTTACTTGCGATGGAGGATGCCAACCGGGCTCGAGATGCGCGGGTCGAGGCTCTGGAGAAAGCCTTGGCCGAGACGGAGAGAAAGAGACTGGCGGACCTTGAAGCGTCACGCAAGCTTCAGGAAGACAGGGATGCGGAGCTCTACGAGCTCAAACGACGAATCAAGGGCAAACACTCTGAGGCAGCCCCATCATCCGAGACTCCAATCCCCCGTCAGACCGAAGACGTTCTCAGGCTCGCCCCTCCGACTTCGGGCGAACTACCTCCGATACCGGGCTACGTTACTGAGACGGAACATGCCTTCGTCATCTCATCATACACAACTCAGAACGACCGCCTCTCCGCCCAAGTCAGAGATCAAGAAGCCCAGATCGAGATCCTACAACAGCGCATCCGAAAACTGGAGGCCGTGTGTCGGCCCCAGGCTCAGCCTTCTAAGAGGAGGCATGACGAACCTGATGATTCCGCACCAGGTCCTCATGAGGGGGAGGTGCAAGCTTCAAAAAGGCTTCGCACCGACCTCCACTCTGCCTCCGGCTCCGGTTCTTCAGCTCCAGCTACCACGGCTGCCCCCTCGAGTGCTCCTACAGAGTCTGCTGCACCCGAGGCTCCCTATGTCGATTCAGACACGGAGGATATTCCTGACATAGGGAGTTGGCGCTACGAGCGGATCCCAGAAGGTGAAGTAGTTCAGTTTCCCCAGATGACAGACACGGCTCAGATTGAAGTCGTTCTTCCAGAAGCAGCACCGACGGATCCTTCAGACTTCCAGATTCCGGAGGAAGCCCGGAAAATTCTGCAGTCGCTTGCTCAGAGTCTCAGGATATATCAGAAGGGGGACGACATAGTCCGGGATTCTGACTACACCAACCTCACCTCAGCATTTGTATTTCCCAATCCAGACGCTCCACGGACTATTCATTCTACTGATCCAGAGACCGCCGCTCCAACTGTTATCCAGCTCAACTGGAATCATTCAGTCATCTTCCGTCCATTCCTTGAGGAATCGTTCACCCGCATCTACCAACAAGAAAAGCTGCACGCCTGGTCCCGAAAGGCCTACTTCGGGATCTCACACATCAAGACCAAGAGACGAAGGACGGCGTATGTACACCAGAGGATGTGCAACTGGGCCACCCATGGACGCCAAAGGATTCGACGTCGTTTCATCAAGGTAACTGCAATGCGCCCCTACAAACATGGCCATCAGTTATTCCTTGAATACGACGTCCGCATGTACGGGACCGGCGTTCCACGAGGTGAGCTACAAGACTGGTCGTTCACGGAAGCTGATTTGGATCGGGTGCATCTAGAAGATCTTCTCTCTCTCATCAAGTACCTCCAAGGTCCGATTCTCCGACCAGAGCACTACAGAGACGGCACAGAGATATTGAAGAAGTACGTTCGCCACGCAATCACTCTTGCGCGGGTGACGGACTACCAGCTTGCAATCGAAAGCCGCCAGCCGAAGGTCAACCTGCTCAGACCAAACCTGCTCGTGCCTGGTATTGATGCTTACACTCCGTGTATGCCAACCAGGATACCGGAGCATGGGGTTCTCTATATGACTAGGAAGAAGAAGGAGCGCAGGTTTATGAGATTTGGCGAGCTCGCCAAGTTCTGCGACGGGACCCTTCTTTATGTCTACAACGGAATGCAGAGTCGACTCTTGGCGGACCAGATACCTGGACGGAGGATCATAGACGGAAAGGGAAATCTACTGGAGGCGATGAGACTGACTGAGAGGAAGCTCAAGGAACGGTTGATGTACAGAAGAGTTGAGGCGGCGATGCAAATGAGAGCAAGGATCATCGGCGAGTGGGAGGAATACTTGCAGATGTCCAAGTGGGAGCCAGCTCTGGAGCTTCCACCACCTTTCTGACTTCTTCACAAAGGGGGAGATTGTAGGACCTCTTTGTTGCGAAGAGTCAGAATTCACTATCTTTATAGCTTTCCAGTTTATATTTCAGTTAGTTGTGAACAATTACTGTTTTGTATGTCCTTGTTTGAAGTTTGGAACTTCAAGGGCTATTATTGACAATCTTGTATTTTCCCTCTTACCTATAAAAGGTAAGAGATGTTTAGGGTTTTTCATATTGAATCATATTTGCCTTTTTGGGAAAAACTCCATTGTTAAAGATATTGAAGCTTTCATATTCATCATCATCATCTTTACCTTGATTCAATCCATTTCTTCTCATTTTCTTTGATTTGTGGGACAACAAGTAATCTTATTATAAATTCCAGTAGGTTCATGTTGTAAGAATGCCGCAACATGCTTATGGCAACAATTAGTCTTACCATCCGTTTTGAAGTTATTCATTTTAGACTTTCACCATTCCATAATAGCCTAGCTTTCAAGCAACAAATTTCTATGAAGTATCCAATCCAATCATAATGCAATGGAGTTTTCAAAACATATGGACTAACAATCTCTTAATTAAAATTCAATTTTTGAATCAAATCTCTCAGTTGCTGTTACCTGCTAATCAGTGTGTTCATCTGCATCATCACAAGTGGATTATAGCTTGAGCAACTCAACTATCTCTAACCATCTTTTATAAGCTTAATCTTAAGGTATTTAATTAGAAAACTAGATCTTACCGTGGGTTCTTGGAATGATAAAGATTGAAACCAATTTTGCTTCCTCTCAATCTTATCAGATTATAATCTTTTTGAAAATCCATCAAGTCTAAAAAAGGTGTCATCTTTTTAACTGACTATGGTTCTATACAGTCAATCGGGTCACCTGAAAACCCAACAATTATATATACACACTATAAATTTAGAATTTGTTAAAAAAAGTTTTTTTAAATCTACATTAATTTATGATTTAAATTACGTACTATTACATATAATAAAAATAAATTTGATCAACTTCACATATCCTAAGTAATTAGTAATTTAAAGAATATATAATTAAAAATTAGATTAAGTTTTTTGTTAAAGTATTTAGCATGTTTTATTTATTTTTTGACAATTAAACATATTAAATAATATTTGATATAACTAATAATATCTGAAAATAATTAATAATTAATATATCATGTCTAATTAAATTTAATTAATAACTAATTTTAGTTAGTAAAAATTAATATTTATTAATAAAAAATGTAACATTTATTATTAATTAATAGTTGATACATAATTTTAATTAACAATAGTTAATATTTATAAAGGGTATAATTTTAAAAAGTTACAAAAAACTCCTTGTAAGATACTTATCAAAATACTAATTTATAAGCTAGTTTTTGTCTTACTAAACATATTACAAAAGAAAAAAAGTTCATCCGTTAATCTCTACAACACTCAGCTCAAATAGTTGTAGAGATTGTAGCCAAATTTGTTATGTTATTTCTCAATTCATCTGTAAATTCGATTGTAGTTTTATCTTAAAATACATTTTCCAAGTTCCCTATTTATACCAGTAGAAGGAGAGAGGACTAAAAGTGTAAAATTCAACCACTAATTAGAGTTTTGGTTGTAAACCACACTTGTGTCTTCAGGGAATGTTCAAACCCTGCAGGCGACGACTTGCTGCGATATTTAACTCTTGGGCTGGTCCATATGGCCGGTTTAGGGGCGAGTTCATGGGCCGGTTCATAGGGCTGGTTCATGGGGCGGAAGGATTAGTCGATGCCCGTTTGGATCTGAATACCACCAAAACGTGTGTGTGAGTTATTTGTCGTTAAAAAAAAAAAAAAAACTACACTTAAAACTAACTAGTAATTACCAACTACACTACTACATACTTAAACATAATATTCAAACGATCTTGTCCAAGGGGTTGCAAGCAAAGTGGACAAATAAAACACTAATTCAAGTTAGATTTTCATGTTTCAAATTCCAATAATCAAAATTCCCTTTCTTCGGTTGTCGTCCAATGCTCCATTGGTGCTACAGCATCAATTGTTTATCAAAAAGCTGTCAAAAACATATTCAAATTTGTCTATCCTTCAAGGATAACACGTAAACCATAGTTTCTAGATTCATAAACATAAATGCATTGTTTGATAAAATTAAGGTAGCTTATAAGTTAACTTATAAGTCAGCTTAAAAGTCAGATACATGTTTGGATGGACCATAAGTTAACTAATAAGCTAGCTTTTTAAAAACTACTCTCACTAGTGTTTTAGTGACTTATGAGACTTTTTATTTTTTTATTCCAAATATACCCTTCTACTTTTTATATTATCAATTTTTAAACATGCCTTTTTTTTATCATTTTAAAGTCATAAGCTACCTTATCAGCTAGTTTTTTGCTAAACGTAACTTTTCATCAGCTACCTTATCATCATCGGCTACCTTAAAAGTCATCACTACCTTATCAGTCATCATTACCCTACATCACACTAAAGTTACCTTATCGGCTAGTTTACCAAACATAGCCAAAATAGAGAAATAACATAACAAAATTGGCTTGAATTGGGATGTAAATGATAAAAATCCTATATAAAGACAACAAAGGATGTGTAAAAGCACTAAATAAATAACCACCCCGAAACAAAACATAATGAGTGGCATCCATAGGGACCAAACATGAAACAATTACTATGATAAAAAAAATGAAACAAAATAACAACCACAAATCACAATGACTAATTAAATTAGGGCATTTTAATCATTTTCTATTTTCCTTTTAAAATGGATACAAAATGCATGCTTTTTAGTAGAAAATGTAAAAATATAATATGTTTTTTTTTCTTTTAACATGTACACTAAGGGGGTGTTTGGTTCATTTCAGGAAATGAGAATGAAAATGAAAATGGAAATGCAGAGAATGGGAATAGGAATGAGTATTGCATTGATGCTGGTTGGTTAACCCAACATAATCAATGAGAAATTGTTTCATATTAAAAAAATATGTTTTTCAAACTTGAAAATATAAAAGATGTTTCATTTAACATCCATAGATGGAACAATGCATGAAAAAAGAACCAAGTAGAAATAAAAATTTCATTCCTCCCAATTTTGGGCAGGAATGGAAATTAATGGATCTGCAGGAATGATTCCATTATATAATATCAAACCAAACAGCATTTTCATTATCATTCCCATTGCTGACCCCTCAATACCCCCAACCAAACGCCTCCTAAAATACAATGAAAAAACCTCCTACTTGGGCTAATCGCATAGGTCCGAGTTGGGATCAATACCAACCATTCCATCGTAATCAAATAAAAACTAATAAATCCAAATCTAAATTGAAGTAGATGCTAAATTGAACAAAACCAATAAATCCAAGTTCAAAACGAAGCAGATAGCAAGTCAAACTTAGAGAGTCAAATTTAGTCGATTCTTCAGGAACTAGAAAGTAAAATTGAATTTTTAGATAAGAAAATTATGGGTTTCTGATTTTGTTTGATGCTTTAGTGTGTTTGTAGCTAAAGATGATGAACTTTGTGTAATAAAGTAATTTCTTTTACTTTTACTTTAGATCTTTAATTTTCTTTGTATTGGGTCAATTTTCTTACTTTTATTTGTTCGAAAGGTTGTATCAAATTTATTTGTTCCAAAGATCTAAGGGAAACTTATAACAAGATTTTTTTTTTATCTAAAATCCGTTGTACAGTCTATATCTTCACAAGAGGATGGAGATCACTACCGAAATTTTGCATTCTCATCATAAAAATTTCGAGGAGCATAAGGGATAGTTACAAGGCTTCTTATAGATTTCCCTTAATTAGGGGTATCAATCGGAATGTTGATTACTATTTGTTTGGCATGAAGAAATCTTATAACTTTGTGAAAAGATGACTAGAATACAAAGAAATGGAAAATAAAAATGAAAGAAAAATATAGCAGAATTGCAAATTTTTTATTAACTTTAAAATTTATGCTATTTATTATAAGATGGTTTTTGTTAGAGAAAATAATTAAACTAGCCATTTTAGAAAATTCAATTAACCTCTTACCCACTCTCTCCCGCCGATCACAAAAATACCCACTGATCCGCTACCGGCCGGCCGCTATCCGGCGCCGATGGCCGCTATCCGGCGAAAAAGCACATTTCGGCAGTATTTTGGTCTGGCCGCTACCGAGGGACCCGCGAAGAGCGGACCGCGTGACGTGGCGGGCTCTCATTGGGCCACGTCGGCCCTTATTGTCCACGTGGTCCGCTCCCAATTCGACCCCGAAGAGCGACCCCTCCATGTCACCGCCACGTGGTGCTCTTCTGATTGGTCCACCTCACCTATCACCGCCACCTCACATTCCACCCGCTACAAGTCTACTCACGAAAAGCGGCCCACCTGACGTGGACCAATCTGATTGGTCCACGTGTCGCATCCCCATGAAACCCTAACCCTAAATTGTTTTAAATATCAGCCGACAAAGCCTCTCCATCCCACACCCCACCAGCCCCATCGACTTCTCTTCTCCTCTCTTCTTCTTCTTTAAGTTTAGATCAATAATTAATCTTTGTGGGGACCAAATAAATCTTTGTTAAATCTTTTTAATTTGTAGGGACCAAACAACAAATCTTTGTTAAATCATAGTGTTAAAAACTTTGTCGGATAAGTCACGTGGGTGTGTTTTGACACTTTGTCGGATAAGTCACGTGGGTTTGTTTTGGGTATTTTAATTATAAGTATAGATTTTGTTTTGACACTCGTTTTTGTTTCATGCCAAGAAAGTGTTTATAAGTTTTGTTTACATTATACATTTTATATGTTTTTGGAGACTAGTGTTCTTTTAAAATTTAGATGTTTAGATTATATATGTTATATGTTCTTTAAAAGTGTATTTGAAGTGTTTATAAAAGTGTTTTGATACTCGTTTTTAAAAGTTTACATTATATATGTTTGTTGGTATGTTTATGTATATATGTTGTATATATAAATTTGTATTGTTTACATTTAAGGAGATAAATGTGTTTTTGAATTTATATGGTTAGATAATTGTTATTTAAAAGTGTTTTTCAATTTGTATGGTTAGATAATTGTTATTTAAAATGTTTTTGAGTTTGTATGGTTAAATAATTGTTATTTAAAAATGTTAGAGAATGTTTTATCTTAAATAAATTATGTTAGTTTATAAATCTTAAATAAATTAGAGAGAAAATGTTTAATGGTTAGGAAAATGCACTACTGGCCCTTGAAGTTTAGGAGTTGTCAATTTTTGATCCTGAACTTTAGAGATTGATGCTTTTGGTCCCTGACGAGTGAAATTGATGCTTTTGGTCCCTGAACTTTGGGACTTGACGTTTTTGGCCCCTAAACTTTAGAAAAATGCAATTTTGGTTCCTAATCTTTAGGAAAATGCAGTCTTGGTCCCTGAACTTTAAGAAAATGCACTTTTGGTCCCTGATCTTTAGGAAAATGCACTTTTGTTCCCTGAACTTTAGGAAAATGCACTTATGGTCCTTGAACTTTAGGTGTTGACACTTTTGGTCCCTGATTTTTTAGGAGTTACGCTTTTGGTCCCTAAAGTTTAGGAAAATGCACTATTGGCCTTTGAACTTTAGGAAAATGCAATTTTAGTTTATGAACTTTAGTAGTTGATATATTTGGTCCCTGATCTTTAGAATTTTACACTTTTGGAATTACCATGACATAATTATTAGCATGTGTCTTCACATGTCCATCCAATTATTGGCATGTGTCCTCACATGTCCATCCAATTATATATATAAGGTCGTATACCTCAATTATATATGTTTAAAATGTTGTTATGCAGTGATAGTCAAATCTAGGGGCGTACTCACTATAAGCACTCTAAGGGGGTTTAAGGAGGTTGCCTATAAAATGGTAGCCGAATGGGAATGGTTTTTTAAATGCTTTGGCATTACCATACTCACCACTTCTTGTGTGGACTAGTGGAATTACCGAGAGGTTTAATGGGTCAATCTAACAAGTTAAAAGTATTATCTATGAAGTAAGAAACAAAATCCCGTTTAACAACGTGATACTAAGAAATGTAAAATTAAAATGCTATGAAAATTCAAATGTGAAATTCATAAACGGATATAGTGACAACTAAATTTAATCAAAACAACATATATACACTTGAAAAACACATGTAGATAAAACATATAAGTTAACTAACATAAATAAGCAAAAGTAGATGTGTACTCTTAATCATGCTAAGTGTCCTAACTTTTGAAATTCACGTGACATAATGATTAGCATGTGTCCTCACATGTCCATCCAATTATAAGCATTGATAATCAAATCTAGGGACGCACTCACTATAAGCACTCTAAGGGGGTTTAAGGAGGTTGCCTATAAAATGGTAGCCGAATGGGAATTGTTTTTTAAATGCTTTGGCATTACCATACTCACTACCTCTTGTGTGGACTGGTGGAATTACCGAGAGGTTTGATGCGTCAATCTAACAAGTTAAAAGTATTATCTATGAAGTATGAAACAAAATCCCGTTTAACAACGTTAATTTTGTACAGGGTGGGGTAATAAGGCTCGACCTGACGATTAGAAGTAAGGTGTCATACTGTTCATTCATCAGGGTTAGGTTGAACGAGGAGTCGATGATTCTTTTTAGGAGCACTCCATTCGGTCCTTGGCTCGACCTGACGTTGGAGACTGGAGATGCTATGCTTGTGACCAACTTTCTGCAGCAGGAGGTTTCGGATTCGGGTGCCGAATTTCAGTAGTTAACCTACGATATTGAAGGTCATGTGTCCAATTTCGGCCGAGAGGAGTTCATGCTTATCACCGGACTCCCTTTTGGTCTACTTCCGGACCTTAGCTATTTACTTGGTAATAGCTTGATTAGAAGGTTATTTCCAGCATCCGCTCTAGTACGACCTTCACGAGGTCAGGTTTTCCGTGTACGATTGTCGGAAGTTGTCAGGGTCTGGAACAATGAATTTGGCGGCCTAGATGACGAGGATAAAGCACGCATAGCACTTATTATGATGGTGGAGTTTGTCTTCCTAGGAAAACAGGCAAAGCAATTTGTTTCTGCTAAAGTAATTTGTGCTGTCGAGGATATCAATGGGTTTTCTGAATATCCATGGGGATCCTTCGTATGGAGCTACACATATAGGGAAATTAAAGGCGCATTTAGCAGACGGAATGTAATTAGCAACAAAATGTCATTATCTGGATTTTTACTCGCTTTTAACGTAAGTTGCATTAATATTTTTTATATTTATTACAATCATTTTTTGTAATACTTCTTTTAGACTTAGATGTTGTTGCTTCTATAAGTACAGATTTGGATTTTAGAGATGTTCCCTGTCTCGGATAGGTGTTTTAATAGGATGGATAGACATCTTAGGGGAATTCGTTGTGAAAGAAAGGTAAAGAGTATGCAAACAAAAGACGTTGCTGTGTTTTTTCGCTTTCCTAAGGTATGTTATATTGATAACTACTCAATTACGAATGTATTTTAATTAAAGTTTGTTTTATTTTTAATATTTTACTTTACCATGACTTTATTTCCCATACTAGCGGTCGAGGCACCCACGTGAGAGGCTTCTAGCTGATGCGTTCAAGCTGCATCAGCAGTGGTATATAGTTAGCGTCGAGTGGTTTCGTAACCCTTTGAGCATTCAACCACCAAAGAGGGTTAGACGCGCAGATGTGGAGCCTACCGATGATGATGGTGATGATGATGGTGATGCTGATGCTGATGCTAATGCTGGTGGTCATGGTCAGGAGATACCGGAGGTCCGATCCCAGGGTCAACGGGGCGATGCGGGGGCAGGTCCTAGTCATCAGTATGCGGACGATGATCTGATGGAGTGGGATGTGTACCAGGATAAATGGGTGCAGATGGAAACCCTACAGACCAATTGCAAGGAACTTAGTGAGGAACAGAAGAAACAAAGGTCTGATATTGATAGGATTACGAAAGAGATCGAAGAAATGAAGGTAAACGATGAACCAAATTTATAGCTTTCATATAAATTTATTTGTTATCGACTAATGCATACAATTTTTAGATGTTTGGATGGCATTCGTATTCAGGTGGTAGGATGCCTCCTCCATTCGTACATGGTTCTACACCTGCATATTACTCATCGAATGTAAGTTACCGTGACAAAAAACATAGGTTTTTTAGCTGTTTTTGTTTAACCATAATTATAAAATGGTAATCTAAATTCAATATTTAGGAGTCAGCGAGACAATCGCATTATGTGCCACAAGGGACGGGCAATGTGCCATAGTTGTCGATGTTGTTCACGCCGCCCCCACCCCTACACATCATTTGATGCGTCTTCTTTATCCATGCCGGCCGGACGTGTAGATCTTGTACGTTTTATATTTGTTTCATAAATTTATTTCTGACGTTATACGTTAATATGTTTTATGATTTAATCATTTTTTATTTTCAGAATGACTCATGGCTACCCATTGTAGATCAGGCGATGCAGATTTTGACTTCTCCTGTGTTTCCTGGACGCTTATCATATGGCGACCAGGAGATTCCTCGGTTGGAACCGGAGGTTCATCATGTCGAGCCAGAGATTCAGCATGTCTCGCAGGAGATTCAGCATGTCTCGCCCGAGGTATGCCAGACTATCCCGGAGAAGCATAAGGGACCGGCTAAAAAGAGTCCCCGTCCAGTAATGGAGTAAAGGCTCGCATCGGTGACATTACCTCCGTTCACCGTCCAAAAAGCGAAAAAATGTGGCGGCATTGGTTGACGAGGAAACTAAACCCAGACGCTACTACTACTACTACTACTGCTACTGCTATTGCTGCTACTAGTATGCATGCGGTTTTGTATGATAGAAGAGCTTTGTCGGCTGCTGAAATTGTCCATTTTTACCGTACATTTCGACTGAAGCGTAGGTATTTATCATGCTACCTAGCATCGCCAGTAGACTGTACTTGTGGGGCATTTTGCTAGGGTTTGAAGTAAGTGGGTTTCTGACATATATGGTTAGTAATTAATCATGCCTGTATACAATTATAATTAATCATTTTCGTATTTAACGATTGATATTATGCTTTCAGCACATCGACGCATGGGTCAACCACATAATGGAAGGACGACCCAGAGCATCCGAGGGGGTTGTGATGCTGATAGGGTTCGAAGGAATGATGACGCACCAAGGGGCAAAGAAGTTTCGAGGATGTGCGTCGGGGGGATGGCGCATTCATACCATGGGAAACGCTACTTAGGGTAAAAATTTGTGCGTTATATATATTTTCTGAAAATTTCTACACCTTACATTTATTTATGTCACGTTTTCAACCTGTAAAATTTTCAGGTTTTCATTTCGATATGCATTCATCCTAAGCATTGGATCCTAGAAGATCTAGACTTGGTGAGCATGCATATGGTTGTGTACGATAGCTATCGAAGTCAGCATCTTCAGCCTGATGTGGATGCGAAGCTTCAGCTACTAAAGCAGGGTCTGATAGATGTGTTTACGGAGCTCAAACATGAAACCTGGTCCCAGCTAGCTACGCACATGACATGGGATTTTCCTTCCTATATACCACAACAATCCAGGTGACTTGGAGATTGTGGTGTATGGTTGTGTCATTTCTTGTCAGATTTGGTAAGCGGTATAACCCCGTGGATCGTGAATAACCCTATTTCGGCAACTACTCATTGGAGGGAGCATATGGCGGAGCACTTTTATCAGTTGAGGATAGATATGCCATGTTCTCCTGACCATTAGTAGACAATTTTTTAGAGTTTTTTTTGACATTTTTTTTAGCCAATTGTTTTTTGTAGACTAGTTTTTAGATTTTTTTGTTGGCACTTTTTTTAGCCAATTTTTTTTGTAGATATTTTTTAGACTTAGAGTGCACATTCCCAAGTATCTGATGGGAAAATGTGGAGCAAATTTCAGCGGAATGTGACGTGTTAGAGGAGCTAACTAGACTACCCATGCATACATACCCGTCATCGAGTTACATCAGTTCAAAGACATCGTTCAAATAACCCTGGCCTTAAATCCGTTGCTGCAAGTCCGATTAAGAAAGACAACATGATACACGACCCGCCAAATGCCAAACGTCATTTTTATAGGGTCTAAATCGTATAAAATTAACGGTTGGCATTTGTAGGATTTATCATTTATCGGGTTGTCTTTCTTTACTCGGACTTGTAGCAACGGATCTAGGGCCAGGGTTATTTGTACGATGTCTTTGAACTGATGTAACTCGTCGACGGGTATATATTTATGGATAGCCTTGTTAGCTTCTCTAGCCCGTCACATTTCGGTGGAATTGGTCCACCGTTTGCCACTAGATACAAAAATATTTTTTTGGGGAATGAGTTGTATATATATGTTAGTCTAATATTCATGTAATTCTATTAAAGTTGTATATATATATATATGTGTGTGTGAGAATTCAAATTTATTAGCTGTATGACTGCAAAATTACTATATGACTGAAAATTTCTTGGACTATTGATATTGTGCCCCTTATTTATAAAGATGACCTCCCATCTTAAAAGATGCCTGAAAAGGCTGAAAAAGCATTACTCCAATTCTGAAAAGTAAAAGACGCCTGACCCTTCTACAGAAGGCTGAAGGGTGAAGCAATAATTCAGTATTGCTTTTATCAGTATTACTTTTATTAGCTGTAGTAATTGTGGTTGAGTAGCTACATGTGACTGAGTTTATTACATTAATAGAGTTACAACTAACTGTTAGGCGGGATAGTGGTTTCTTTTATCATTATTGTAAGGATGATGTGACATTTGCTTTTATCAACCATTAAGGATTGTAAGTAGTACATTGTCTTCTAAATTTACCCATGTGACTGAATAGTGGTTGCTTTTATCATTATTGTAAGGATGGTGTGACATTTTCTTTTATCATTGTTGTAAGGATGGTGATAACTCCAAAATTATACATGTTTTGGTCGTTCTGCTTTGCACGTTTTTATCCCATTTTAGCCGGTTTCTCATACGTTTTACTCTCGAAAGCTACTGAATCTGAGTATTGCAGGTTTTGGAGGTCATTGAATGGAAAAGTACAAAAAGAGGCGAAAAAACGTGAAAAACGAAGAATATGAATTCAGAGAGGCCTTAGCGAATGCGAAGTCCCAATTCTGCACCGCTAAGTGAGCATATTCTAGAATATTCCTGCTTTGCACTCGTTTTGCATTGGAGTTCACTGACTTAGCTCCACGAAGAAGACGAAGACCCTCTATGGAATATTCCAGATTGAGCAGAAAAGAAAAAAAAGGGTTTCGTAAGTGTCTCGCGCCGCCAAGGTGGCTCTTCGCGAACGCGAGAAGGGCCGAACTCAGCCTTATAAATACAGGCCTCCTTCCATTATTTCAGATCATCGAGTCAAATTTCAATTATAGTCAGTAGTAGTCAGTAGTTAATAGTTAGAAAGAGAGTAGTGTATGAGCCATCAACGCGAGCCGATCCTTACCCGTAATCGTTTAGCTGGTATCCGATCATCTCCCGTTGCACGGTCGGTATAATGTCTTTCTTTTCAGTCGTGTTTTCTGTTTTCATTATGTTTAGTGAGTAGTTTACTTTTGGTACTTATTATGGTTTGATGAATTTTGTTGGATGATTTGGTTTGGTTTTTAATTTAATATTAGTTTGGTTTTGGTTTATTGAATGTTTATCTGTGATTCCGAAATTAATGTTTAAACTGTGGCTACTTGAACTCGTTGGCTGGGTGTGTTTATTTTCTAACAATAAATAGACAGACTCCGTTCGGTTAATCAACCTTCCTTGCCTTTCACTCCGGTGACGCGGGGAGACGTGGTGAGTAGTCCGCTCGGACCGAGAGTAGACTAGATTGTAGGGTCCCACGACTTAGCATAAAGTAAGGTGACTTTTACTAGACTGCCTGACAACCAGTCCCAGTATTTGGGTCGGAAGACCAACCTGGTTTATAATCTCAGATATGCATGTTAGGGTGCCTTGGCTTAAATTCTTACAATAACCAACTAAACTAAATCTTTTGATAATTTAATGAATCATCCACAAGAGGAATCTCCATAACCATAATAAGTACTAGTTTGTTTTTATTAAATTAAATTAATCTTTATTTTGTTGAGTCTCAGTTTAGTAATTTACTATTCAGTTTTTAGTTAATTAAAATCATTTTCACAAAACCCCCCTTTTAGATTTATTAGACTTTAAAAGGTTTTTTTTAAAATAAACTTGACCGTTCCTAGTGGTAAGAACGATACCTGGACTTTCCTACTATATTACTTGCGATCAGGTACGCTTGCCTGTGAGTGTGGTAATTGTAGTTAGGCATTTTTAAGGGTTAAACTTGATTTTCATCTTGTTGTTTGATTCTTTGGACCTCACAAGTGGTATCAGAGCCAAACAAATCATTAGATTTGTTTGTTCCTATTGAATCAAACAATTAGAGTTGTTTTTAATGGGTTTTTGAAACTTTTTTTAAAAAAGTTTCTTTTTGAGTTTTTGGGGTTTTTGGGGTTTAGATCTTGATGAAGATGATGAAAATGGATGTTTGGGTTGCGTTTTGAAGCAACTTTGAGCTTGATATGATGTATTTTACAAGTTGCTTCATTTTTTGGATCTAGAATGAAGATTTGGGCTGAATATTCAAGTTTTCCGAGTTGGAAAACTCATATTTTCCGAATCCAAAAAAAAAAAAATAATCCGAACCGGATGAATAGTGTTTTCCGAACCGGAAAACCCTATTTTCCAAACCGGAAAAGCAAAAAAAAAAAAAAAATCCGAACCGGATGAATAGTGTTTGTCGAACCGGAAAACCCTATTTTCCGAACCGGATGAATAGTAAAAAAATAATAATAAAAATAAAAACTTGAGTGCCTTTTTGTTCTCATTTTCCGACTCGGGAAACATGAAATACCCTTTCGGGTTTTCTAGGTTTCCCGACTCGCTCTTGAGACGAGCGTATGTTCAAATTTTGTTAACCTCTTGAACTACCTTGCTGTTCCTATTTTCCGACTCGGGAAACATGAAATACCCCTTTCGGGTTTTCAAGGTTTCTCGACTCGCTTTTGAGTCAAGGTTATGTTCAGTTTTTTGTTAAAATTTTCCGAACTCCATTTCCGACTCGGGAAACTGCATTTCCCGACTCGAGTATCATCTTCAGATAAGCTTTCAAGATCATATTCCGCTGCGATCTAGACCCACCCAAATTCAAATACTTTTGATGCTTCAAAACCCCTGCGCTTAAATAGCCACCTTTCTTTCCCAATTGATTCTGTAAAGATCACATCAGCCCAGTTTTTAGCCCAAATTCAGTTTTCAATCGTGAAAATTGAATTTCTCTCGTTTCCCAACTGCTCCAGATTATTTGAAGTTATGTCAGATTTGTATCGATTTCAAAACGACGGTGATCGGATTCTGCATTTGGTTAGATTACTCAGAAGGCTGACGCTCTGCAACCATTATTCTAGAGTTTTATTAGATGGAATTATTCCTCTTAGGGTGAGAGTTGAGTTTTTCCTTTGGATGCCACCTTCGGTGAATTACTCCTCTTAGGCGTGAGAGTTGAGTTTTACCGTTGTGGAGGTTCAGTTGCGATCTAGAATTTTGAGTGACGGTCGTCATCCATCTGACTAAGAAGACTAGATCTGGATCTGATTGCTTGACATTTTGGAAGATTTTAGGAAATCGACTATTTTCTGAGTAGTAGAGAGATCAAAGCAGAGCATCTCGTTCAGCATCTACTCCCAGTTTCTCATTCCATACGATGTTTCGGTGATCCAAGCTTCAGTGTTCCCAGTTGTGAGCTTATCAGATTTAAAGCTCTTATGCTGAATTCCTATTCAACAAGGGGTCAAAGACATAACCTTTACTTTTCTTGCTGATCTGCACGGTAACTCACACATGCATCTATCCCTTTGTTTCTCTTGGCTGGAGATCAACATAATTGGATGAATCAACGTGCTCTGGCTCAAGCTGTTGTATTCTGCGGTTATCAGACGTGTTGAGTTATTGCTCGAAAGCTTTTGCTACCCCCTTTTGAATTGGAGGATGGACAAAAGTTAACAAAGAGAACAACTGAGGTGAACTGTGAGATTCAACTGGAAAATAGAACCAGGCGCAAGTATACACCTTGAACTACTGTCGTCCCGTAACAAGTAATAATGGTAAGTAAATACCAGATATCGTTTCCATAGAGAAGGAATAATGCAAGAGTCTTTTCAGTTGTTGGTAAAGCAGTTAAGGGATGATTTCAGATGGAGAATTCCAGGATTTTAACCGATGCTTGTTTTAGCAAATGGTGAATGAGTGTGTTTGTAAAATCTATTGGAGAAAAAGAACCCAGGGTGCAGGTAGTAAGAGATACAAAAATAGCTGTTTGTAGTTTAAAGATGCTTTATAAACTATGAAACCACTGGCTAGACGGCCGACCACAGTGCACACTGGTCAACATGCAATCAGGTGTGATATTAGTCACTTGCCCTAGCACAACCAGTGTTACCTTCATCGCCAGATAAAAACCATATACAGACTTTACACATTAATACAGTTATTCTCACGTTACCCTTAACTCTGAAAGTTAATGCATTTTCATAAGCTAGACTAATCTAACTTAATCTTCAATGAAACGTTTCAAATCCCTGTAATAAATAGTTTAGCACTGTAATATTGTTCTCACTTTACTGCATTTGTTTTAACGTAAACCCTAACTTTGAAAGTTAATGCATTTTCATAAGCCAGATTGGGCGTCAATCAACCTAACTTAATCTTCAATGAAACGCTTCAAACTCCTGCAATAAATAGTTAGCACAATAATACAAAATTGCATCTAGAACAATTACAACTACATGCATTCAATATTTCCCCACACCCCAAGCTCAAGCTTTTAACTCATAACTTGGAAATGTGAATACTGGAATAATGACCAGTTGGGATTGCTGGCAAGAAAAGTAAATGAGTGGTAATTACTTACACAATACGTTCTCTTCTGAGAGAGAAACAGAGTGTAAGTAATCCCAAAAGCAGTAAAGTACTTGCAGAAATTAAAGTACTGGATTGACCAGTAGATTGCAGAAATGTAAACACTGGAATGACCAGTAAAGACTGGATTGACCAGTAAGTTGCAGAAAAGTAACTGACAGGAAATTAAATACTGGATTTATGACCAGTAAAATTGCTGGAAAGTAAATTGCAATAAAAGTAAATTGGTAATTACTACACAATACGTTCTCTTCTAAGAGAGAAACAGAGTGTAGTAATTCCAAGAGGTTAGAAAGTTAGCAGCAGTTAGTTAATTAGCAGGTAAATAAAATGCTGACTAGTTACTTGGAGACAAAGGTTTTCATGCAATCACTTTAGGGAACACAAAGTACTTGAAAGTACACTTTTAAGACAAAAGTACAAATGAATGTACTTGAAAGGACATACAAGTACAAGGAAACTTTTTAGGTTGTACTTGAAACTTGCAATTTAAGAAACTAATTTCTAACAGTTGAAATGCTAACAGGTATTTTGAAAACACTGATTTAGGTAGTTGAAACACAATACGTTCTTTACTAAGAAATAATCAGAGTGTAAAACAACTCCAAGGAAACAAGAAGATTAAAAACTACAAACTTTGGATTTTTAAGAACAAGAACACTTTAAGATCAAAACGTTGGAACTTTAACAACAAGAACACAACACAAGATGATTTTCCAAAAGATTACTTTGATTAAAACTACTAAGAACAACATAACACTAGTTTAAATGCTTAAACCCGTAGAGAGATTAAGACATAAACTAGGAAGATCTACGGCTTACACTACTAATTGTTTTGAAACCAAAAGATTAAGAACAGAAAATTAATCTAAGAACAGTATCTAAAGAACTAGAGAGCTTGACAAGAGAATCCAAATCACTAAAAAGTGAAATGGTTCAAGTGTAAGTGTTTAAGGTTACAACTACTCCTATTTATAGCAAAATAAAGGGCTTGGATGAGGGAGACAGCTGTAAACAGGCTTGATCTTCTGACAAAAGCAACCCATGGGTCAAAATTCGGGTTGGGCCCAAAAGCAGTTCCTTGCATCAAAAGTAATGAGCTGGCCCAGAACCTTCCTTCAGCATTCCTGCAGCAGTCCTATAGCACTCCCAAAGGGCTGTCCTGCAACTGCTCATTTCCAAAGCTTGAAAAACAATGAAATAACACTAATTAACTACTAATTTACACAATTAAGCACATAAGTCATGAGAAATGAAATTACAGTAAAAACAGAAGTAAACTAGACACAAATGCTAACTTTGGGCAAAATAAAGACACAATTAGACATCAAAAAGACTCAATAAGTGGCAACATTTAGACACTTATCACAACCTCAAACTTAAAATGTTGTTTGTTCCCAAACAACCAAAAAGACAAAATAAAGACTCAAGTTCTAAAATTTTTACAAAAATTTGGACTGTTTCAAGAGTATGCACACACAGATCTGTTTAGGCTCATATGGATGACATGATTACAAATAGCCCTTCACAAATCTTGGTTCCTTTCCTGATTTCAAGGTGTAACACAGATTTAGTCCTAAGTCTAGAGTCATCAAGGCATTTCTGAATTGAGGGTGCATGATGGCCATTCTTTCTTTGCATGCTTAAGCCTCTTTTTCACACATCTCACAACAATCACTCAATGGTATGATTTTATTACCATTCTTCTCTTATTGAGGTATTGTTGGACCTTTAGGTCTCTTTTGAGCTCATTGTGTCTTTAACACAGAGCTTTACCAAAATTTGAAAAATTTTAGGCAACATTTGGCTTTATAGGTGGCTTTCTTGATGTGTTTGGCTAAATGAGGTGAGGAAGGGGTTGAGTGTATATGCAAGACATTCTCCCCACCTCAAACTTATGGGATGCAATGTCCCCATTGTATCAAAGAAAAAAAAATGTATTGTGGGCTTGTAATATAGGAATTGTTGTTCCAGATTCAAGTTCTAATCAACATGCAATCAAGTAGAGAATGATTTGAAAGCCATATATCATTGATTCTTGGATGAAAAGTTTACACACACTAACACACCAAGAACACACACACTTAAGAACTAACTTTCTCTCTTCACTCTCACTTTCACCATAAAGCACGTATGCATGTTCTCACTTCCAAACTAACTCACATTGGGTATTTATACCCAAACCCTTACAACCCTTACACTTTGTAACTTTGACACTATCTACCCTAAGAAAGTAAAACTATTACAAAGTAACAAACAAAGGACTAAAACAATAAACCAAACTTTGACTTTGTTGCCCACTTTGACTTTGCCTTTGACTTCAACTTTAGCACAATCTTGTGATCTCGGATACAATCCGATTTTGCACCCAACAATCTCCCCCTTTGGATTCGAGATCACAAAAAGAATTAGGCAAACGTCTTCAAGAACGAATCAACACTTTAAACATCAACGATAAGCTTCCTTGAACGATAAGCTTCCGTAATAATCTTCACGAATCATCCAATCTTCATGAAGCTTTAACAAACTTTGAACACAAAGCTTTAGCGAATCGAGATATCTTCAAATAATCACCAAACTTCAAACATCTCTTGCAAACATGTCTTGTCATATCTCGTAATCTTCTATTTGATTTGACATTTCGGAACCATCTCCCCAAAGTATCTTCAAAAAGCATGTCTTGTCATATCTCGTAATCTTCTATTTGATTTGACATTTCGGAACCATCTCCCCAAAGTATCTTCAAAAAGCATTTCTCGACTTTACATTTCTAAACCATCTCCCCCTTTTTGATGAAATATGAAATAATCATCAAAATCAATAGAAATGTAAGATCAAAACAACTCGGCTCGTAAAGATACAAACATGTGAAAATACCACCATAGATATCAAAAACCATCTCACATAACCATCTCCTCCTTGTTACTCCAGAATTCCCCTTATTACTCCAAAGACATACCGTCAATTCCATAAAGTAATCCGAATCTTTTCAAATTCAGATTTAAGTGGAAAATCCTGAAACAACACATGAATCAGTTGGAATGCCTGTGAGAAGCACAAAGCAACTCAGTGCAACAAATGCACTATATAAGGAGCTTTAGTGATGATCACTCCCCAGGGCTTCCGTTCAATCATCGCAAACACTAAAAGTATTCCTATGAACGTTCCGACAAAGAAACAAATTCCTTGTGTGTATTTGTGATGAAAGCAAATAGCATCAAGTGCTTTCATAAGACTCAAAATGTGAAAACATTTCACGACTCGATGTGTAGAAATGAAGTTCGAAGGCAGGGCAGCTTCCTTCTGTTTCAATATCGATTTTCCAAATGAAAACCTGATAGATTATGTGCTGCGTCCCCGTGATGAAATGAAACATCTCCTTGTTAAGAAGGAAATGAGTAGCTAGTGGGGTAAAAACGAGAGTCGGCATTGGGCTTTGCCTTGTTTCAATATCGGTCACCAAAGAATGTGAACCAATAGATTATGTGGTTGCCCGGCTTAGAAGTGGTTGGTGCAGAGTATTATGTTTCTTTTAACTCTGTTCTCACACCCTCCAATTCTTTTAAGCATCCTCACTTCTAACCAATCTCTCTTTTTACATTTTTCCGCTCAATCACTATGAGAATAACTCGACCACCTGAGTTATCTCCCCCACTCTTTGATATAGACCCCTCACTCATTTCTCAAGGATAACTTCTTGGGTAGGATTGCCGGTTCTGGAAATCCATAGAAGTTCTATTAAGCTCACACATCCCGTGAAATAAGTTTCCTAAACATGAAAGTACAATGATTCAACGAGTGAATCAATGAGCCAATATGAAACATGCTCGAACAAATATATATGAACAATATAGGAGCATAAGAATTTCTTCAAACAAGTATATGAAATGAAGAACATGAATGATATAAACTTGTTTGAGAAAACTGATTCATCATATGATGTGAGATATGTTCATGATTAAAATGTGGTTCACAACCAAATGGATATTATCTATGCGAACAAGATATAGATATAACAGTGAAGAACGTATCTGATCAAATAAACGATGAAGTACAATGAGGAAATATCAAGCGAGCGTATTACCACCGAAAAATATGGTCATATAGAGACGTGGTAATAACTAAGTCAAAAGAAGCTAAACCGGTGTGTATGAATACTTAAAATGTATATGAAAAGATAGTACACAAGTATTAATCTTTGGAAACACACGGTTAGAAAATATCCGTCAACGCATCATGATATGAAAACATTTAAAATCACACTTCTAATTCGAAAATCATTTGAGAATCGAGAAGTGAGTTTGAACATTTAAAAAAAATTCATATCTGAAAGTTGTTCGTCTTTCAGGTATGTAAGCATGAAAGCTTATTTGAACTCTCCCCCTAAAAATAATATCTCTTGCAAGTGAAAACAAGGTATGAAAAACGTTTTTAAATGTTCATTCCCTTAAAAAATGATATCACATTTAAGTACTCCCCCTCAAATGGATAATCAATGATTTGTATAAATTTCTCCATCAAAGTAAAAAGAATACCTTGAAGACCATTGAAGATCGGGTCTTGAACTGATTTATTCAAGAGCCACTTGTCATTGAGGAACGGGTCCTAAACTGATATATTTAGAAACCACATGTCATTGAGGAACGGGTCCTAAACAGATATATTTAGGAACCACATGCTTGCAGAAACTCCCCCTTGAATACTGCATTAAAGATATGGAGACCTGCAAAAACAAAATCATACAGATTTTGGTATCCACTTGAAAGTGGATCCTCTTTTGTTAAAAGAAGTTGGTTTAAAATTCGGAATACTGTAAGTACCATACCAACTTTCCGAAGATTCTTTTCGAACAAACTTATTTGTTCCACAGTAAGAACAACATATTTTCTTTTGAGATAATCTGATCATATGATTTACAGAATAAATTGGATCAGATTTAACAAAAGATTTAGCTTTAAAAACATTGTTCTTTTGAACATTTTGTTTGGGAACAAATAACTTTGGTTTATCTACAGTTGGTGTAGACCCTTTAACTCTCCAAACAAACTTACCTTTCTTGGAATGATTCTTACCTGAACTGTCAATCTGATGATCATAGAAAAGATTAGAAGGACGAATCTGATTAGTTGGTGTAAAACTTTTGTTGAAGAAACATCTGCATGAAGAGAACTTGGAGCAGTTTTGAATGAACACATAGAATCAGCATAATCAACATATGGTGATTGTACTATAACATCGGGACTCTTTTGTTCATTCAAATTAACTTTAAAAACAATATCTTCAAGATCTTTCACCATTGCAGATAAAATATTCTTTTCTTCAACTGTTTCATCAAGTTTCTTTTTCAGATTAGAACTCACAATCTGTTCTTTCATGATATCAGAAGACAATTCAGATAATCTTAATGTAAGCTTCCTTACTTCTGTCTCAAAAACCCTCTTTTCCTCTTCAAAATCCTTTTTCTCAAAGGTTGTTTTCTTTAGTTCAGCAATCAGTTGCTCAAAACCTTTTATCTCACACTTTAAAATGTGTTCTTTTCTTTTAAAAGCACTTCTTTCATCCGAAAGTTGCACTTCTAAATTAGCAATCTTTTTCCTAAATAGAACACTCTTTTCTTCAAAAGATTTTCTTTCTTTTTCAAAATCTTTACTCTCTCCCTCAAAATCAAACTCAACACATCTATCTTTTTCAACACGGAGAGACTTTTTCTTCAAATCCTTCTTCTTGCTCTCAAAGATACTCTTCTTTTTCTCAAAATCTTTTCTTTCACTCACAATCTGTTTCTCCAAACCAGAAATCTTCTTCGAAAGTTTATCACTTTTCAATTCAAAAGATTTTCTCTCTTTCTCAAAAACCTTTCTCTCCTCTTCAAAAACCTTTCTTTCATCTTGTAAAATCTTTTCAAAATTAATCAACTCACTATCCACAACATTTTTCTTGTTGGTACAAGAATCAGTACAAGACTCAAGAGAATCAAACACATTCATTCCATCATAAGAGTTGGAATCATCATCATCATAACAACAATTAACATAACATGTTGATTCAGAAAACTCTTTGAAAATCGCGTTGTCTTTTGGCTTTTCAAAAACTGATTTCTTCACAGAAAGTTCGTTAATCTTTGCTTCAAAAGCTCGTCTTTCTTTCTCAAAGTTACTCCTCTCGATGATCACGATTTTCTCAAAATCATTTACTTGGTTTGAAAGTTCTATCACTCTCGAATGAGAAGATATAAGTTTGTTCTCAAAGACTTTCTTATCTTCATCTAATTCATGAACTTTCTTTTGCAAACATTCATTTTCTTGCCTCAAAGAAGTTACAAGTTTTAAGTTTTGAGCATTTCCAAAAGAATGTTTTAACAGTTCATCATGCTCATTTTGCAAATCAATTTTCAAACTTGTAATTAAACTTCTTTCATTAGAAAGTGACTCTTCAAGATCAGTAACTTTAATAAGAAGATCAGCCTTTTCAGCATTTGATATAGATAAAGTTTTCTGAAGCTCAGTTATCTGTTTTGACAATTCTGAATTCTCCGATTCTTGCCCTTTTTCACTCTGTAATAACTTCTCTAAATCCACAATCTTCATTTCTAACAAAGATTTGTCAGAACTCAACTTTAGATTTTCCTGGTTAAGCTCAAAGACACGATGACTGTATGTCATATAATTCTTCCATAATGTATGATGGTCAACTAGCTCCGTCATCTTGACTAATACGAAAATAGAACTTGAAAATGATCGATAATTCACTGAAACTGGTAGATTTCTTCTGAACTGCTGGAGGTATGCAACTCGGAACACTTCTTTTGATCAAAGATAAGGTTAGTGATAAAAGTCAAAAAGTCAACCGTAAAGTCAACTGTGAATAGTGAAATCCCGAGGAAAAATATTTTTCAAAAATTTGAAAGTTGATTTTGACCGCGAAATTGAAAGCTTAGTTCAAAAATACAACCTCTCGGAAATCACCAAAATCTCGGAAAAACCGACATTTTTCGGGAAAAAAAATGACCTTCTTAAAAATGACTGAACTTTTTCACCGTAGAATCAGATAAGAAGACTAAAAAAGTTTACGTGAAAAAGTGCCCGAAAAATGACCTTCTTAAAAATGACCTTTTTTTTTTTTTTTTTTTTTTTTTTTTTTTTTTTCCCGAACTCTTAAAATAACCCGATTCGGAAAACACTAAATCCGAATCGGATTTTTTTCAATTTTCCGAATCGGAAAATGATGTTTTCCGAATCGGAAAAGAAACTTTAAACAGAGTTCCTAGATAAAATTCGAGTTGGTATTTGGTCAAATTCCGAATCGGAAAACGATGTTTTCCGAATCAGAGTTTGATTAATACCAAGTCGGAAAACGAGTAAAACTACCTTCGAACACAATTTCCGAATCCAAAAAATTTTCCGATTCGGAAAACTTCAAAAATTCCGATTCGGAAAACTTGAATATCCCAATTCGGAATTTATGAATATTCCGATTCGGAATATATGAACACCAATTCGGAAAACGAGAGAAAAACCGAGCAGAAGGTAAAAAACTCAAAAATTACAGCTCTAAACACCAAATTTTGACTCTAAATCACTTCTAAACACAGTAAAAACATCATATTAACCACAAACAATCAAATTCAGATCCAAATCATGATCAAATGAAGAACATCAAAACTCAAACCTCCATTTTCAAAAAAAAACATAAAAAAGTCAAGAAATCATACCAAATTCAAGTGAATTTCCAGCTCTGATACCACTTGTTGTTCCAGATTCAAGTTCTAATCAACATGCAATCAAGTAGAGAATGATTTGAAAGCCATATATCATTGATTCTTGGATGAAAAGTTTACACACACTAACACACCAAGAACACACACACTTAAGAACTAACTTTCTCTCTTCACTCTCACTTTCACCATAAAGCACGTATGCATGTTCTCACTTCCAAACTAACTCACATTGGGTATTTATACCCAAACCCTTACAACCCTTACACTTTGTAACTTTGACACTATCTACCCTAAAGAAAGTAAAACTATTACAAAGTAACAAACAAAGGACTAAAACAATAAACCAAACTTTGACTTTGTTGCCCACTTTGACTTTGCCTTTGACTTCAACTTTAGCACAATCTTGTGATCTCGGATACAATCCGATTTTGCACCCAACAGGAATGAAAGCCCAAGAATGGCTTGCCATAAGATAACTCAACCATCTTTTCTATCAAACTGTTTTGGACCATTTATGTGATAACAACTATCTTTCAAAAAGATTACATCTAGATTTATTAAGGCTATAAGATCATGTAGAATTTAAAGAACATGCCAAGTCAGATCACAGTGCACAAACAGATGATCAAATCCAGAAAATCAGTTCCCAATTTAAACTAAAAAACAAAGATGAGAATGGGGCTGTTTTCCATTTCATCTATTGCAATACACAAACAAAAGTGACTCAAAGTCTATGCTATCATGACTTAGTGACAAACATTACCTAAAATTCAGCAAAGCATCCAAACAGATCAGTGAGTGAACAAAGATCATGGATTAAGACTCAACATTTAACAAACTAAATATCCTACTTTGAAACAGAAAAGTAAAAATGAAAATGTTTCCCAAGGGGTCACACTGCCATTAATTCTACATACCTAAAAACAGCAACCTCAAACTTGAAATGTTGTATAACATTCAAGTTTGGAAAATCATCAAAAATAAAGAAACTAGTTAAACTTTACCAACCTCAAACTTGCTTAAGGCAATGTTTGAGTTTAAAAACCTAAAATTCAGCAAATAAAAAGAAAAACACACAACCTCAAACTTAGTCTGAGACTAAGGTTGAAACTATAAACTAAAAATCAGCAAATCAAAATAAAAGACTCAAAATTTTTACAACCTCAAACTTTGTCCATGACAAAGTTTGGAACTCAAAAACTAACAACTTACCTAAAATGCAGCAAAATTCCCAAAAATGGGCATCATCAGATTTCATGCCATGGGATAACACAAACAAACTATACTAATGCACCACAAGGTTGATAGATATGCAATCTAAGAGAGACTGCCTCTTATGTGTGTGAAGTGCAACAATACCAAGAATCTCAAGGGGACTGCCCTTGTGATTATGGCATCCAAAATCAACCAAATGAGGTAGAGGGACTGCCTCTACTCATTGTGCACCACAATTCACATAAATGTAACTAGGGGGACTGCCCCTATGTGCAAACTGTGTGTGGATACATAAGTGTGCAAAACACAAAATCAGAACATGCATAATAATGAAATATATACACAAATAGGTAGAGAACATACATTTTTGCTGTGCAAGGCTAAGCATGCTATCATGCATATGGTAATTGACAAGGGAATGAAAAAGGGAGGATGATAGAACCTGTCCTACTCAGATTGAGTAGGTGAATCCTCCTGGAGCACATCCTTGGTTCTGGGAGGCATCTTCAGAGGCTGTTGGGTCTGTCCCAACCTGTAGGCCTCCTTGATCTGTTCCTTATACTTCTTGTGCAATGCCTCCAGCTCCATTTCTTTCTTGATCTTCTCCACATCCCTTTCAATTAGCAGCAGATTCTCCTTGAGTTTCCTATGCTTGGCCTTCACAGTTTCCTTGATCTCCTCAGGCTGCCTCTCCATAGCATCTAGCAATTCAGCCTTCAAAGACTCCAGACCCAGAGTTGGAAGTTTGTCCACCAGCTTCAGGGGCATTAGGGAACCTCAACAATCTCAACAGGGACTGCTTTTCTATCACCACCTTGTCTCTGTTGAATTTGTCAGTAGAGAGAGAGGGAACTTTGGCTTTCTCTAGCAGCTTCTGGATGATGGTAGGGTAAGGGAGTTGCTTGTTCCCTTTCTCTATGCTATACCTCATGGCTTTGCTAATCAAGGCACCCACATCAAATTGGTGCCCTTCTACTATGCAATAGAGATAGTAGACCCTATCCATATCCAAATCAGTGTCATGGCTGGTTGGGAATAGGGTGTGCCTCATAAAGTAGAACCACACATTGGTTTCTCCCTTTAGAGTATGTCCCTTTAGGATCTTCTTCTTTTGGACCTGTACCTCATGCTCTTTAGCCTTCTGTTTCCTGGCCAATTCCACTTCTCTGGCCCTCTCTTGCTTTCTCTTCTCCTCTGCCTCTGCTTTCTTTCTTTCTTCAGCCTCAATTCTCTTCCTCTCTTCTACTTCAGCCTTCTTCTTGGCAACAATCTCTGCCTTCAATCTTTCATCAACCTCTATCTTTTTTCTAGCAGCTTCCTCAGCCTTTTTGTTCAACCTTTCTTTCTCAGCCTCCCAAGCTTGCTTTCTTCTTTTCTTGTCATCCTCCTCAGCCTTCCTTTTCTTCTTATCCCTCTCCTCTCTCTCAGCATGAGAGATCAGCCTCCTCTTCTTAGACACTTCTTTCATTATAGGCTCTTCAACCTGTTGCTCTAAGTGTTGCTCATCTTGTACCTCTTCTATTCTGAGTGTGCCACCATCTCCTCTTTCAGGTTCATCCTCATGTGTGGGACTGTTGTGCTCAAAAGTTTCAAGCACAACATCCTTATGCATAACAAGTTCATCATTGAGTTGAACCTCAGGCTGCTTTCCCTTATCAACCACCTCCTTTTCACTAGATGCACCCACATTCCAATCTATCTTCTCAATATCAGGGCTCAAGGCTGCTCCACTTGCTTCCATAGTCTCTACCCTTTTCACTGTTTCTTTGGCTACCACCAATTCCCTTGTTTCCATAGGCTATTTGGGTTGGGGGTTTTGGCTAGAGGTAGCCTGGTTGGCCATATGGCCAAAACCAGGGGGTATAAAGGTTGAGGCTGAGGTTTGTGCACTGGTTTGCCTAGCATTGATGATGGCTTGGAGTTGGGCTATGGTGTAGTCTGCAAAGGGGTTTTGGTTGGTTATAGATCTAGGTTCTGGGGTTTGGAATCTGAAAGGGACATAATGGGTACCTTGGGTGGTGTAAACAAGATGGTTGTAGGTTTGATAGGAGGGTCTAGGTTGCATTTGGGATAAGGCATGGTTTGTAAACAACCTAGCTATGGTATCACTAATAGGGGCTATGTTGGCAGGGTTAAAACTAAAGGATGGTGGGTTAGGGATGGTTTGTTGTGGTTGATTTAGGTTGGCTTTGGGTGGTTGGTTTTAAGATTGCCCTTTCATGGTGGTGGATAGACCTAAAATCTCATCTTGAGCAGCCAAGGCTTCATCAAGGTTTTGACTTAAGGCCATTCCAAATATAGTGTTAGGACCAAAGGGTTTATCTAAGGCTTTAGTGGTGGATGGTTTTGGTGTTGAACCTGTGGCTTTAGGGAATTGTACATATTGGTGGGCTGGAATGGTGACTGATCCTCCTTGGGTTGTCACAGTGATGGGAACATTATCAAAATCTACACCAAGGGACTTTGGTGTAGATGATGTCTCAGCAACCAAAGCAAGAGTATCAAGGGCAGTTTTACCTTGATGAGATGAACCTTCCCCTTTCTTCTTGGCCTCCACAGTTTCATGCATCTTTGAAGTGTCTCTCCTTTCTTCTTCTTTGGAGTTTGTACTCCCTTCAGATGATACTCCAATGGCAGATCCCTCACTTGTAGTCATGGGCTTTGTTTTCACAACTTGACTACTCCTTGTGTTTCTCCTTTGCTTAACAGGAATGGCCTTCGGCTTCTTTGCCACTGATTTGGCCCTTGATTTGGCCTTCTCCTTCGCGGGCTTTACACTTCTAACAGGAATAGCAGGAATTGGGGTTTCATTGAGTGGAATATCACCGGAATCAGGGGGTGTACCACCGGAATTGTGCTTTTTCCGGATGGTATTCTTTGTGATCGGCATTTGAATAGTGGTGGTTAGGGGTGGTTAGGGCTTGATTAGGAAAGTGATTAATGAAATTAAAGAAGGAGAGGGTTAAATAGAGTGGTTTAATGGTGGTTTGAACGGCTAATTTCCCTCCTTGGTGGTTTCCGGTCAAGGCTTCAAGTACAAAGTCGCAGTCGGCGGTTATTACCCAAAGTGGAAACGAAAATGAACTCTCTTCTAAGTACAAATCGAAGCCGTGTTTGCAGGGGAGAAGTACGAGTTCGCTATTTGGAGGGAGACAATGATCAGATTGGTTGTCTTCTCAAGATAGGATGATGTCAGCGTGATGATGGTCTTTGTTGCTTTTCCGGCGAAATAACCGTTAGACACCAACGGTGTCGTTTGATTTCAACCAGACGAGGTTGGGCTTGAGAGACGTGGGCCTGAAATGAGAGGTAACCAGATCAGATTTATTTTCTTTTTATTTAGGTGGGCTTGTTTTTATTTTAATTAAACCGATTGTAGGGCCCAAATTAGGAGAGTAGGCTAATTAGCCCGTCTCTTCAATCTGACCCAAAATCAGATTTAAATAATTTATTCATTTTCTTTGTTTTCTGATTTTCTTCCAATAATTTACAAAGACAAAAAATTAAAAATATATTTTTGTGTTTTTCAAAAACTATTTTCTAAAAGAATTTTATTAACTAAAAAAAATTATATCCTTATACTAATATTACAACTAATTAAATATATTTATTGCTACTATTAGTTGTGCTAACCTAATGCTACAATTATTTAGACTAAAAGGATTAGACCAAGTACTTAACTCTAAAACTAGTTATCTAGATATACTATT
Source organism: Centaurea solstitialis (assembly GCA_030169165.1). Classification (NCBI taxonomy): domain Eukaryota; kingdom Viridiplantae; phylum Streptophyta; class Magnoliopsida; order Asterales; family Asteraceae; genus Centaurea; species Centaurea solstitialis. Next base: position 34,982,246 of record CM058042.1, on the reverse strand, counting down.
TACCTAGTTACAACTAATACTTCTTTTTGTGGTTTTTTTTTTTTTCAAAATTGTTGTATCTTGACCTAAAAGTAACTATTTTTTTTGAATTTTCAAGAAATAAATTTTTAAAAACCTAATACTACTAAATGACTTAAAACTAACTATTTTTGTGAAATCTTTTCTTGTTTATGTAAATAAAAACAAAAAGAAAGAAAATAGAAAAATAACTTTATTTACAAAAAGAGAACATTTATTTATTTTAGAAATCAGAGTCATCAGCCATGTCAGGCTGATGTGGATTTGGAACTGGCTCAAGAAACGGTTTCACTCTCTGTCCATTTACCTTGAAAGTAGTACCTCTGTCCGGATCAATTAAATCAACTACTCCGTAGGGGTATACCTTTGCAATCTCAAAAGGACATGTCCATCTAGATTTTAGCTTTCCAGGGAATAACTTCTCTCTAGAATTGAACAGTAAAACTTTTTGTCCTTCATACAGGTCTTTTAGAAGAATCTTTTTGTCATGCCATTTCTTTGTATTTTCTTTATAGAGTTTGGCATTCTCATAGGAAAAATAACTGTGTTCTTCCATTTCACATAGTTGTAAAATTCTTTTCTTACCAGCCTCATCTAGACTCATGTTCAGCTCTTTGATGGCCCAATAGGCCTTATGTTCTAACTCTACAGGCAGGTGACAGGCTTTTCCAAAAACTAACTTATATGGGGACATTCCAATAGGGGTTTTGAGTGCAGTTCTGTAGGCCCACAGGGCATCATCCAATTTGGAAGCCCAATCCTTTCGGTGTGGTTTGACTACTTTAGCCAAAATGCCTTTAATTTCCCTATTTGACAACTCAGCCAAACCATTGGTTTGAGGGTGATAAGCAGTAGCCACCCTGTGCTGAATGTTGTATTTCAGTAGAAGTTCCTTAAGTAAATTATTTAGGAAATGAGAGCCTTCATCACTAATTAAGGCACGTGGTGTACCAAATCTAGTGAAAATTTGCTTTTGTAAGAACTTGAGAACAGTCTTAGCATCATTAGAGTGGCAGGCCATAGCCTCCACCCATTTAGACACATAGTCTACAGCTACCAATATGTAAGAACAATTGTTGGAAACAGGAAACGGTCCCATAAAGTCAATACCCCACACATCAAATAACTCTATTTCTAGAATTCCATTGAGGGGCATTTCATTCCTTCTGGAAATATTTCCACTTCTCTGACACTCATCACAACTTTTTACAAAGTTATGACAATCTCTATGTAGAGTAGGCCAGTAGAATCCAGACTGTAAAATCTTAGCTGCAGTTCTGTGGCCTCCAAAGTGACCTCCACAGGGTCCTGTGTTGCAATGATGTATGATTGAAGTCACTTCTTATTTTGGAATGCACCTTCTGATCACCTGATCTGCACAAATTTTAAACAAATAAGGATCATCCCAAAGATATTTTATGCAATCAGATAAAAGCTTTTTCTTTTGATATTTATTAAAATCTTTAGGAATGATTTCACATGCTAAAAAATTACAAATATCTGCAAACCAAGGTATGGAAAAATGGTTTACAGCTAATATCCTCTCATCTGGAAATACTTCATAGATGTCACTACTATGTACAATCTCTTTTTGCTTTTCTATTCTTGACAAGTGATCTGCCACTTGATTATTTGTTCCTTTTCTGTCAATGATCTCCAAATCAAACTCTTGTAACAACAAGACCCACCTTATCAACCTAGGTTTTGCATCTTTTTTAGAAATAAGGTACTTGATGGCAGAATGATCAGTGTGAACAATTACCTTGATCCCCATCAAGTAAGATCTGAATTTTTCAAAAGCAAAAACCACAGCCAATAATTCCTTTTCAGTAGTGGTGTAATTGATTTGAGCATCATTGAGGGTTTTACTAGCATAGTATATAGGGTGAAAAATCTTTCCTTTCTTTTGCCCTAATACAGCTCCAACCGCCCAGTCACTAGCATCACACATTATTTCAAAAGGTTGAGACCAGTCAGGTGTGGTTACAACAGGAGTAGTGACCAAGAGCTTCTTTTAAAGTTTTAAAAGCCTTTTTACAATCTTCATCAAAAATAAACTCCTGATCATGCTGAAGTAACACACACAAGGGTTTTGAGATTTTGGAAAAGTCCTTTATGAATCTCCTGTAAAACCCTGCATGTCCAAGGAAACTTCTGATTCCTTTCACAGTGGTTGGCTCAGGTAATTTTGCAATTACCTCCAACTTTGCTTTGTCTACCTCAATGCCTCTGTTGGATATGAGATGTCCCAGAACTATGCCCTCTTTAACCATGAAATGCATTTCTCCCAATTCAAGACTAAATCAGTGTCTTCACATCTTTCCAGAGCTTTTTCAAGATTTTTCAAACACTGCTCATATGATGTCCCATATACAGAAAAGTCATCCATGAAGATTTCCATGGAGTTTTCTAGCATATCAGAAAAAATAGACATCATACATCTCTGGAAAGTGGCTGGGGCATTACATAATCCAAAGGGCATCCTCCTAAAGGCAAAAGTGCCATAGGGACATGTAAAAGTGGTCTTTTCCTGGTCATCTGGTGCAATGGCTATTTGATTGTAACCGGAGTAACTGTCTAAGAAACAATAAAACTCCTTACCTGCCAGTCTGTCTAACATTTGGTCCACAAAAGGTAAAGGAAAATGGTCTTTTTGAGTGGCTTTGTTAAGCCTTCTATAGTCCATGCATATCCTCCAACCTGATACTACTATGGTAGGTATAAGTACATTTTTCTCATTTGGTACAACAGTAACTCCACCCTTCTTGGGTACACATTGAACTGGACTAACACAAGTACTGCTGGCAATGGGATAGATTATGCCAGCATCAAGCCATTTCAAGATCTCCTTTTTAACTACTTCTTTCATTACAGGATTGAGTCTCCTTTGAGGCTCAACTGAAGTGAAACTTTTGTCTTCAAGAATAATCTTGTGTTGACAAACAGTAGGGCTTATGCCCTTGATATCAGCAATGGTCCAAGCAATGGCTTTCTTGTGCTGTTTCAGCATCTGGACCAACTTTTCTTCCTGGTCTGGGTCTAATGATGATGAAATTATGACTGGTAACTTCCCTGGGTGTTCTAAGAATGCATACTTCAAATGTGAGGGAAGTTGTTTGAGCTCTAAATCTGGGGCAACATCTAAAGAAGGGACAAGAGTCTTCCTATCTTCAATCTCTAAGGTCTCAAAAGCAAAGATTTCCTCAGGCATCACTATCTCCTCACAATCTTCCTCATCACTATCACTCTCAGACTCTGCTATTCCTAGAGCTTCTCTTCTACTCTCATTCTCACACCAAGTCTCAATCAAAGTCAGGATGGAACAATCCTCTTTATCATCACGGTACCTGAGAGAATTAAACACATTAAAAGTCACCTCTTGGTCATTGACTCTCATGGTCAACTCTCCCTTCTGACATCTATCAGGGTTCTGCCTGTAGCTAAAAAGGGTCTACCCAGAAGGAGGGGAACATCATTGTCTGCCTCAAAGTCTAAGATAATAAAATCAGCTGGAAAGATGAACTTATCAACCTGGACTAGGACATCCTCAATTTTTCCTTCAGGATAGGCTATGGTTTTGTCAGCTAAAGATAGAGTCACAGTGGTAGGTCTAGCTTTTCCTATGCCTAAGGATTTGAAAATGGATAAGGGCATAAGGTTAATACTAGCTCCTAGGTCACATAGGGCTTTCCCTACATTCTTTCCTCCTATCAGACAAGGTATAGTAAAACATCCCGGATCTTTCATCTTTGGTGGGATTTTGTTGGTCAACAAGGCACTACATTCCTTAGTCAGAGCTACTGTCTCATATTCAGTCAGCTTTTTCTTTTTGTTCAGGATGTCTTTAAGAAACTTAGCATAACTTGGCATTTGCTCAATAGCCTCAACCAAAGGTATGTTTATGTGAAGTTGCTTGAAAACATCTAGAGATTTCTTAAACTGTATTTCCTCTTTTTGATTCCTTAACCTTTGGGGGTAAGGAACATAACGACTGACTGAAGATGGAATAGTAGTCTTTCCAGGAATTGGGTCTGGTAATGGTGGTGGGGTAGGCAGGACATCATACTCTACTACTTGTTGTATTACAGGTTCTGCCTCAGGGATTGTCTCTGAACTGCTTGGTGTACACTGAATCTTAGGACTGCCACCAGATTGTGACACATCACTAACAGGGGTTTTCTCTCTCTTTTGAATTTTCTTTGACTCACTTGGGAATAAAAGTGGAAGATGTGACCTTTCAGGAAGTGGTGCATGAGTCAGAGGTCTCTTGTTGTTTTCTCTAGAAGACTGTGGAATATCAAAAGAAGTGGATGATGCAAAATATTTTTCTTTTTCTACCTTTTTCTTCTCGGGCTCTGTTTTTGTGTTTTCTTTTTCTTTATCTTTTTTCTCAGGTGGTGTGTGTGATTTCACCTGATTGTTTTCTATTAAAGTCTTACCATTCCTAAGGGTCACAACTTTGACTTGTTCTTTCCCAGGTCTCTGAGGGGTCTCAGTATCACTGGGTAAAGTCCCATCAGGTCTTTTCTTAATCTCCTGAGCTATCTGGCCAACCTGGCTTTCCAGATTTTTGATTGATGCCTGTGTTTGGGCCATGAAGCCTTTCAACATTGCCTCCAAGGTAGGAGGGGCATCATTCTGATTGTTGTTCCTATGGTGAGAAGAAGAAGAAGATTGATGGTTCTGGTTTTGAAAATGAACATGCATTTGTTGTTGTTGGTGGTTATTATGCTGACTAGGGTGATTGGTCTGACCATGGGGTTTCTGCATAGGTGAGTTAAGTGCCGGACTACGCCATGAAAAATTAGGGTGATCTCTGCACTTAGAATTGTAAGTAGGAGAGAAGGCCCCAGTTTGTGTGCGATTGTTGTGGCCAACATAGTTAACACTTTCAGGGTTTTCAGGACAGTCTTCAAACAAATGGTTTTCTTGACAGTAAGAACAAGTGACAAAACGGACTTTTTTAGGTGCCCTCTCATTTCCATTAGGGTTGGTGTTGGATGCAAAATCGGATTGTATCCGAGATCACAAGTTGGTGCTCAAAGTGAAGACAAAGGAAAGTCAAAGTGGTCAAAGAAAGTCAAAGCTTGCTTTAATTGTTTGGTTGGTTTAAATGTTAGTTTGTAATAGTTTGTAATAGTTAGGGTAGTTTGTGTAACTCTTGTAAACCATGAGGGTTTAGATGTTTGGGTATAAATACCCAAAGTGAGTTCATTTGAGAGTAGATCATGCATAGATGCTTAAACGTGTAAAGTGAGTGGATTGAGAGTAGTTGTTCTTAAGTGTGTGTGTTCTTAGTGTATTGAGTGTGTGTAATCATTTCATCCAAGAATCAATGACATATGGCTTCTCAATTCATTCTCTAATTGTTGCATGTTGATTGGAACTTGAATCTGGAACAACAAGTGGTATCAGAGCTGGAAATTCGCTGAAATGCGGTATGATTTCTTGAGTTTTTTATGTTTTTCGATGTTGGGGTATTTTGAGTTTTGATGTTCTTCATTTGATCATGATTTGGATATGAATTTGATTGTTTGTGGTTAAAATGATGTTTTTACTGTGTTATTTAGAGTCAAAATTTGGTGATTTGAGCAGTAATTTTTGAGTTTTTTTACCTTCTGCTCGGTTTTTCCTCGTTTTTCCGAATTGTGTTCATATATTCCGAATCGAAATATTCATAAATTCCGAATCGGAATATACAAATTTTCCGAATCGGAATTTTGAAGTTTTCCGAATCGGAAATTTTTTTTTTGGATTCGGAAATTGTGTTCGAAGTTAGTTTTACTCATTTTCCGACTTGGTATTAATCAAACTCCGATTCGGAAAACATCATTTTCCGATTCGGAATTTGACCAAATACCAACTCAAAATTTTTCTCGGATCTCTGTCAAAATTGTGTTTCCGATTCGGAAAACCATATTTTCCGATTCGGAAAATTGAAAAATCCGAATCGGAATATAGTGTTTTCCGAATCGGAATAGTTTAAGCAAAAAAAAAGGTCATTTTTCGGGCGTTTTTTCATGTAAACTTTTTTAGACTTCTTATCTGATTCTACGGTGAAAAAGTTCAGTCATTTTTAAGGTCATTTTTTCCCGAAAAATGCCGGTTTTTCCGAGATTTTGGTGATTTCCGAGAGGTTGCATTTTTGGACTAAGATTTCAATTTCGGGGTCAAAATCAACTTTCAAATTTTTAAAAAATATTTTTTCTTGGGATTTCACTATTCACCGGTTGACTTTTTGACTTTTGTCACTAACCTTTTTGTTGAGCAAAAGAAGTGTTCAGATTAGCTACAGATTCTCAGATTTGTATACCTCCAGAAGTTCGGAAGAAATCTACCGGTTTCAGTGAATTAACGATCATTTTCAAGTTCTGTGAAGATGTCTAGAGATCTATTGAGTATGGGTTCAAAGTCGAAGCCTCCGGTACTTCAGATTGGCGAATATCCTCAATGGCGTGTGAGGATGATTCAGTTCAACAACATCGATAAGACACTTATGGTGAGCATCCAAGAAGGTCCGATAAAGCCGTACATTGATATTCCGGGTACACCCGAAACTGCCACTACTCCCGCAATTGAACCAAGACGTGTGTTCAAACTCTTCCGGCATTACAATGAGCTCGAAAAGATTAGAGCTGAACTTGATGATAAAGCTCTTACTTTACTCACGATGGCGATTCCGAACGATTTGTTTAATTGTGTTGATAGTCGAAATACGGCAAAAGAGTTGTGGGACGAGTTGGAAAAACAGTTTCAAGGGACGAAAAGATCAATACAAGCGAAGTTAAACCAAGCAATCGGAGCTTATGAAGGCTTTAAGGCTTTAGAGGGAGAAACACTTGCTGATTCTTACAGTCGATACAACATCATTTTGAATGATCTGAGGAGAAATAGAATGCAAAAGTCTACTTCCGAGATCAACTTCAAGTTCTTGAAGAATCTCAATCAAGAATGGGATCACTACTCCATTAATCTTCAAATGAACAAGAACTTGGCGGAAGAAGACTTACATGATCTATATTCCATTCTTAGTCAACATGAAGTGAAAGTCAAAGACATTGTGATGAAACAAAAGAGTATTTCTGATTCTTTGGCTCTTTTGACTGAAAAGAGTAAGAGTGTTCTCTCAAATGGTTCAAAGAAGAAAAGTCATTCCAAGGCCTTAGTCACCGAGTTGTCTGATTCTGATTCGGAAACTGTTGAGGATGATAGTTCTGAATCTGATGTTGATTTGAAGCGAGTTGCGGATAAGCTTGCTCTTTTGTCTAGTTCTATCCACAAAAGATATGGGAAGAAGTTCTATTCTAAACCCAAGTTCGAGAACTACAAAAGAGAAAAGTACAAGCCAAAAGAATATGAGAAAAGGTCGGAGAGGAAGACTTATGAAAAGAGCATGACAGATGAGAAAGGCAATGTGTGTTTCAATTGTGGCAAACCAGGCCATTTTGTCAAAAATTGTAGAGCTCCGAAGGTTAGGGATTTTGACTACTACTCTAAGAAGGCTCAACTTGCGAAACGCAAGAGTGAAGGTAAAGTCTTGATGGCGGAAGAAGAATGTTGGTATGATGATACTTCTGATGATGAGGATTCTGCCCATTTCACACAAGTTCACTACAATCTCATGGCAAGTGTGGAAGAAACCATCAACCTTCATAAAGAGACCGAAGAAACAAATGAGGTAAGTCAAACTCCTTCTGACTCGGATATGTCTGATAATGATGAATGCTCTTTAGAAGAACAGTTTTTAATTTTAAAAACTGAATTTGATGACTTGAAGGAAAACATTAAGTTCGAAAGAGCTCGAGTCATTGAATTCAGTAATGAGTGTGAGTTATATAAATCTTTAGCTGATGATCGTGAGCTTGAAAAGGCTGAGATTAGAAAAGAGAAAGTCAAACTAGAATCTCAAATTTCTGAGATGAAGAGTGCTTTAGTAAATTTGGAGTCTGAAAAAGCTGAATATATGATCAAATATGAAGTTTGTTTTCAAGATAGATCCGAGGCTTATGCCAAAATCAAACAGTTGGAGGACCTTAATATCAAAAGAGGTCAGACTCAACAGACGCTTAAGCTTTTGACAAATAATCTAAAGGATACTAGATTTTACAATCCGAAAATGGGGTTAGGTTTACCTGAAATTGATGTTTTAAAGAAAGCCCCTAAAGGTCTTTATCAGTTTGATAACTTAAGTTTTCCAAAAATAAATGAGACCTTCGTAAAATCTGGTAGTTCATTATCTGATTCTTCCGATAAAGGTAAACAAAAAGTTGTTGATGACTCAAGTGATAGTTTTTCAGATTCAAAGCCAAAGAAAAAGAATAACTTTGATTTCACATGTGATTTTCAATATGATGAGTTAAATCAAAGTTATAAAACAAGAAAACCCGAGTTTTCTCATACTCAGTGTGTTTCTTTGTATTCTCAAGATGTAAAGTCTTTTTCAAATGAATCTGAAAAGCTTAGTAACGATATTGAAAATGAGTCAAAGACTACTGATTCTACTCCTAAATCTGAAGATAAGACAAGTGAACTTGAAAAAGAAACGGATTGTGAAAATCTTTCTGAGTTTATTGATAAGCACTATTATTTAGTGCTTTTTACACATCCAATTATCCTATTTAGATAGTAATTGTGTTCAAAGTATCCCAAATGATGTAAAAATATATATCTTTGTGCATCTTTATGTCAAATAGAGTTTTGGAATTGTGATGAACTTGTTTTATATAAAAATGGTACTAATTATAGTTTTTTTTTGGATATATATAGATTGTTTGCAAAAAGGAGACTGCTGCAGCAATGAAAGGAGACTACAGAGAAAGGAGAATGCTGCAGCAATGGGAGAAAACTGCAGAAAAGGAAGGAAGCTTATAAGAGAAGCTAACTAGTTGGAAGGAGGAATTTTTAGCTATTAAATATTCCTTTACCCACTAGTTTATGTTGAAATACTCTGATTTTTGACTTTTTGGTACTTCTTTTTGGTTGTCTCCTTTTGCAAGCAATTAGTATATACTAATAGTTTAATTATAACAAATAGATGTAACTAAACTCTAAACTAGTTGGCTTTTGTACTTTTGGTCCTCCCTCCTCTCCTATAAATAGAGAGTTTGGGTAAGGCATTTTGGCATCCCACAATTACTGAATAGTTGTTTTCTGCTTTCAAAACTTCTTCTTCTTGAAATCAATCTAAGTATTATTTTCCGGAAACTCAAAGCTTTCTGTTGAATTGCTACCGCAATTCAAAGACTGTTCTTCATTTCAAAAGTTTTTCTTTTACTTGCATCTTTACTTATAGTCATTTAAATTCCGTCTTTAATTTCTGTTACATTTGCATTAAGGTCTTTACTTCAAGTATCGACCATCATCCTTTACTTTCCTTGCAATTTATCGCTTTCGGTTAATTTAGATTTACTTTTATCGCACTTTATATTATCGTCTTTTATTTCTCGCAATTTATTTTATCGTCTTACATTCCCTGCAATTTATTATGCTTTCTTATAATTATTTGCATCTTAATTCCGTTATGAGTAGCTAATTCCATTAGCTTGGGTGTGGGACAAAAGATGGGATTTTTGATTAAAAGGAAGTAGGTAACTTTTGGTAACAATGGTTTTTATTATTTCATCTTAAGTATTTGTCTTTTTAAAACTTCTTACCAAATGGATTATCGTATGAGATATTAAAGTGCCATGGTCTTGGATACGAGCCATGATAAGCACGTCAATTTCGAATGACATAAGAAGTAGGTTTGAGAAAATTACTTTTTGACTAATATCATTGTTGTTGTCATTCCTTAAAATTGATTGAGTCTCATATGGTAAAACATTAGTTGAGATTAAAATGAGGTGCACTTAGAGATAAGGCACTAGTCATACTTTTACTTAGTGATATGGGATTTGGTGCAAAAGACCGAATTATAATAAAGAAATTTATTAGTCCATATGTTTTGAAAATCACATTGAATTATTTACTAGGTTGAATATCACACAGACATGTGGGTTGAAAACTAGTTTATAAAGACATGATGAAAGTCCGAGAGGAATACTTTCATAACAAATAATAAAACTTGTTGTTACCAGAAGCATGCTACAGCATTCCTGCAGCATGAACCTATAGAAATTTGTATTAAGATCCCATCCCAAGTCTTACACCCATGCTTCTTTTAAATCTTGTTCAAAGTTCAAAGTAACCAACCAATCCAAAGATATTTTCTCCAAATTCGCCATCTGAAATCTCTTCATTTAACACACTTTTGTGGACAACTTTTTAGTTCAATCCCTGAGGACGATATTCGGTTTTACGACCACTTTATTACTTGAATAGGCGACATAGTTTCGACAAGTATACTTGCTTGTTGACTCTATCTGGTCTAAGGGTATTTTCTGAGTTTTTATAACAAAAGAAATATTTTCCACATCAAGTTTTTGGCGCCGCTGCCGGGATTGACGAGTCAAAAGTTTAAATTTTAAAAGTTGTTAAAAGATTTGGTTTTTCTAGTTCTGTTTTAAATAGTCTTGGTTTATGTCACGGAGATCACGGGGGGAATTTTTCGAAATTAATCCAGAAATTGAACGAACTTTTCGTGAAAGAAGAAGAGCACAAGCATCAATAAATAGTCACTTACTTGCTGCTTTCATGAATAATCAAGGACTTTTGGATAATCCCGAGGGGAGTAATCAACAAAATCCTGGAACCCCACCCCCACCACATACTCCAGGTCATCCACAAAGACCTGTAGCACCACCACCTGGACCAATACCAAGACCTGCAGTACCACAACCAGGACCTCAATTGAGACCCATGGCCGGAATGCCAACATTTTTTCAACCACCACCATTTCAACCACCACCTCTTCAACCACCTGGACCTATTCAACCACCACCTCATCAACATCAGTTAGATATACATTTTCATGATGAGGAAGGAACTGGTGAAGAAGAGGACGACCATGAACCCATACACCCAGAGCCCGTAAGGGCAGCAGCTCCAAACATAATCAATCTTGCTAACTCTAAAGAGGGTAGAATTATGGACTATGCAATTCCTGTCTTGGATCTATTAAATTCAGGGATTTCTAGGCCACAATTAAACACCCTCCATTTTGAACTCAAACCGATTATGTTTCACATGTTGCAAACCAATGGCCAATTCGGAGGACTGCCATCAGAAGATCCACATGCTCACTTAAAATCATTTATGGAACTTTCTGATGCTTTCCTTATCCCTGGAGTCTCTGGTGATTACTTGAGACTCACTCTATTTCCATTCTCTCTCAGGGATAAAGCACGGTCATGGTTTGATTACCTTCAGCCAGGTTCTGTATCATCATGGAATGATATGGCTGAAAAGTTTTTGCGAAAATATTTCCCACCAAACAGGAACGCGAAATCCCGTAAGGAAATCTGTGCATTTGTGCAATGGGATGATGAGCCTGTTCCTGATGCGTGGGAAAGATTCAAGGAATTATTGAGACGATGCCCTCATCATGGCATCCCTTACTGCATTCAACTTGAGACGTTTTACAATGGGTTAAATCCCAATGCAAAACAAATGCTCGATGCGACGGCAGGAGGGGCTTTCACTTCAAGTATCTATAATGAAGGGTACGAAATCCTTGAAAAGATTTCCATTAACAACTCACATTGGTCTGATCCAAGGGCGGTAATAACAAACCCAAAAAGAACTGCAGGAATTCGTGAAGTAGATGCAATTACTGCACTTTCAGCTCAACTATCCTACCATGGCCAATATGATTAAAACTTTCACTAATGGTCAGGAGGTACAGCATGATGCATCTACTCCAGAAGAAACTGTACGTGCTATCTCGTGTGTATGTTGTGGGGGAGAGCATGGTTTTGCGAATTGTCCACATAACACTGAATCTGTCAATTATATTCAAAACCAGGCGAAAACCTACGGCAATACATACAATGCTAGTTGGAGAAACCATCCAGGTTTTTCTTACGGCAATGGATCAAACCAAAATGAGCAAAAGCAACAAGGAAATGCAAATTTTCAAAACCAACAAGGTAATCCACAACAGTATCAATCACCAGGGAGAAATCTCAATCATCACAATCATCAAAAACCACCACTGCACCCAGATTCATCTCCTTCTTTGGAAGCAATGATGAAAGGGTTTATAACCCAGACTCAAACAATCATAAATCAACAGAACACAGCACTCAGAAACTTGGAAACCCAAGTGAGTCAACTTGCTCAGCAGCAAGCTAACAGAGCCATGGGCACACTACCAAGTAACACAGAAGTCCCAAGAGCACCTGGGAAAGAACATGTTAAGGCCATAACTCTTAGAGATGGCAAGAGCTTAGGTGAACCTGTTTTTGGACCTCAAACAAAAGCTGAATTTGAAAAAATGTCTAAAAAGACTGCACCTACGCCTACTCCTACTCCATACTTAGGGTCTGCATTTTCGAATACTACTCCATCTGCGACACAACCTGAGGAAGTCCTTAGGAAGAGAACGTTTGAGGGTGGAAAAGACCACCCAATGTCTAGTATCGTGAATCCACCTTCACCTGGAATCTCTGAAACCACAAGCATTAAAAACCCATCTTGCTCAACCCAATCAAAGGAACCTGTCATTAAACCTGTCCCTCTCTATGTACCTTACCCCCAGAGGTTGAGGAATCAGAAAGAGGAACAGCAGTTTAAGAAATTCTTAGACATGTTCAAGGAATTACACATAAACATCCCTTTGATTGAAGCAATTGAGCAAATGCCCAATTATGCTAAGTTCCTTAAGGACATTCTGAGCAAAAAGAAAAAGCTAAATGAATATGAAACTGTTGCTCTAACTGAAGGTTGTAACGCACTTGTCACCAACACATTACCACCTAAACTGAAAGACCCGGGATGTTTCACTATCCCTTGTTCCATAGGTGGGAAGGAAATAGGAAAAGCTATATGTGACCTGGGGGCTAGCATTAATCTGATGCCCTTATCTGTTTTCAACACTTTGGGCATTGGACAAGTTAAACCCACCACTGTCACACTGATCTTAGCTGACAAGACCATTGCACATCCCACAGGAAAAATAGAGGATGTCTTAGTGCGAGTAGACAAATTCATTTTCCTAGCAGATTTCATTATCTTAGATTTTGAAGCTGATAAAAACATTCCTATCCTTTTAGGAAGACCATTTTTAGCTACTGGGAGGACCTTGATAGATGTGCAGAAAGGAGAGTTGACCATGAGGTTACAAGACCAGCAGATCACATTTAATGTCTTTAATTCGTTGAAATATCCTAAAGATGTTGAAAGTTGTTCTGCTATTAGTGAGATAGAGTCACTTTGTCTGGAGGAGGAAGTTAGAGGGATTTGGAAGGAAAAGGATGATGATAGTGAGACCGTAGAAAGTGATGATGACCTTGGTGAGACTACCTTAAGTGGAGAAGAAACTGTCCCAACTAAGGTTGCAGCTTTTGAGTTATTAGAAAATGCTGATAAAAAACCATTCATTCCATCTGTGATTTCACCACCTGACCTGGAGTTAAAACAACTCCCTTCTCACCTGAAATATGCTTTCTTAGGTGAGGAAAACAAATTACCTGTGATCATCTCTTCTTCCTTGGAAGAAGAGCAAGAGAAAAAGCTTGTGGATATGTTGAAGTTGCACACCAAAGCTATAGGATGGACTATTGCTGACCTTAGGGGGATTAGTCCCGCTATTTGTCAACATAAGATCATCCTAGAAGATAAAAACTTCACATCCCGAGAACCACAGAGGAGACTGAACCCGGTCATGAAAGAAGTAGTGAAAAAGGAAATTCTGAAATGGTTAGATGCCGGAATTATTTTCCCAATAGCCAGTAGCTCTTGGGTAAGCCCGGTTCAGTGTGTCCCAAAGAAGGGAGGGTTCACTGTCATCACTAATGACAAGAATGAACTCATCCCTACCAGAACAGTCTCCGGATGGAGAATTTGCATGGACTACCGGAAACTAAACAAGGCCACACAGAAAGACCATTTTCCACTTCCTTTCATGGACCAGATGTTAGACAGGTTAGCAGGAAAAGAATACTACTGCTTCTTGGATGGTTATTCAGGTTACAATCAAATAGCCATCTTACCAGAAGACCCGGAAAAGACCACATTCACATGTCCCTATGGCACTTTTGCTTTCAAAAGAATGCCATTTGGACTGTGTAATATGCCAGCCACATTTCAAAGATGCATGATGTCGATATTTTCTGATATGCTTGAAAAATCCATAGAAATTTTTATGGATGACTTTTCAGTATATGGCTCATCTTTCGGTAATTGTTTGGAAAATTTGGAAAAAGGTCTTGAACGTTGTGAAGAAACTGACTTGGTCCTTAACTGGGAAAAGTGTCACTTCATGGTAACAGAAGGAATTGTCCTTGGCCATTTAATTTCAAAACGGGGAGTTGAGGTAGACAAGGCTAAACTTGAAGTTATTGAAAAACTACCCGAACCAACTAACGTAAAGGGAATCAGAAGCTTTCTTGGCCATGCTGGCTTTTATAGACGATTTATCGAAGACTTTTCAAAAATTTCAAAACCTTTATGTCTATTATTACAGCATGACCAGAAATTTGATTTTAATGATGAATGTAGAAATGCATTCATCACTTTAAAGAAAGCTTTGGTGACCGCACCGGTAGTTGTTGCCCCAGACTGGGACAAGCCTTTTGAAATCATGTGTGATGCTAGTGATTGGGCCGTAGGTGCAGTTCTAGGTCAACGGAAAGATAAAATTTTTCATTCCATCTATTATGCAAGCAAAACCCTGAATGAAGCACAAATTAATTATACAACAACTGAAAAGGAATTATTGGCAGTGGTTTTCGCTTTCGAAAGATTTAGGTCTTATCTGATGGGCACCAAAGTCATTGTACCTACCGACCATGCTGCCATCAAATACCTAATCTCAAAAAAAGATGCAAAACCACGGCTGATAAGATGGGTTTTGTTACTGCAAGAATTTGACCTAGAGATTGTGGATAGAAAGGGAACTGAAAACCAAGTTGCAGACCATCTTTCTAGAATAGAGAAACCTGTTGAACCTGAGGGAGAGATAACTGATACTTTCCCTGATGAAAGGATCTTGAGTGTAGAGATTGAAATGCCATGGTTTGCTGACATAGCTAACTATCTTGCTTGTGGCATCAAACCATCTGATTACACTCCTCACATGTATAAGAAATTCTTTCATGATGTCAGACAATATTTGTGGGATGAACCTTACTTGTTTAAACTTGGTACAGACCAAATCTTGAGAAGGTGCATTCCAGAAGCTGAAGTGGCTGCAATCTTGCAGCAATGTCATCAGGCACCATACGGAGGACACTTCGGAGGACAAAGAACAGCAGCCAAAGTGCTACAATCTGGATTCTATTGGCCTACTTTATTCAAGGATGCCCACAACTTCACACAAAGATGTGAAGAGTGCCAAAGAACTGGCTCCATTTCCCAGAGAAATGAGATGCCACAAAGTGGAATCCTTGAAGTTGAGTTGTTTGATGTTTGGGGAATAGACTTCATGGGACCATTCCCCACATCAAATAACTGTCAATATATTCTCTTGGCTGTTGATTATGTCTCAAAGTGGGTAGAGGCAGTGGCATGTGCAGCAAATGATGCTAAAACTGTGGTGAAATTCCTCCACAAACAAATTTTCACAAGGTTTGGTACCCCCCGCGCTTTAATAAGTGATGAGGGTACTCACTTTGTGAACAAGATGTTAAGTGGAGTTCTTGCAAAATACAACATTCACCACATAATCGCCACCGCCTACCATCCACAAACAAACGGATTAGCTGAACTTTGTAACCAAGAAATTAAAGGGATTTTGGAAAAAGTTGTAAAACCTTCCAGAAAAGACTGGGCTTTGAAACTTGACGATGCTTTATGGGCATACCGAACTGCTTTTAAAACTCCAATCGGTATGTCTCCATATAAGCTCGTATTTGGAAAAGCCTGTCATCTCCCTTTGGAGCTAGAACACAAAGCTTACTGGGCAATTAAAGAATTAAGCACGTGTTTAACCGATGCTGGCAAATTGAGAAAACTTCAACTCTGTGAAATGGATGAGCATAGGAATCTGTCCTATGAAAATGCAAAATTATATAAGGAAAAAACAAAAAAATGGCATGATAAAAAATCCGTTCTAGAGAGTTGAAAGCAGGCCATAAATGTTTATTATTTAATTCCCGGTTGAAATTTTCCCTGGTAAATTAAAATCTAGATGGTCGGGACCATTTATGATCCACAAGGTTTATCCTTATGGAGCAGTGGATTTAATTAACCCTACGGATAATGCTGTGTTCAAAGTTAACGGACAAAGAGTAAAGCTATTCCATGACCCAGTTGAAACCCCGGAGGGTAACCTCGAGGTTTTGGATGCTTCATCTTGAAAGGTTACAAACCTTTTAATTTTTGTACAAAATAATAATTAGTATTAGTCTTATAAATATACATGTATTAAATATATTTTAAAGTTTTATCTATATAAATATAAGTTTTATATATATATATATAACATAGACTTATACATTAAAAATAAAAAGATTTTTAGTTTTTTAAATATCTTAGGTATATATACATATATGAAGACGTAAAAAGAAAAAAAAAGATATAGATAAGTTTTGATTACTTAAATTTTTTTATCCAAATATAGTTATATATAGATAAAACCTTGTTGGAGATAAGTAGTATTCACCAAGTTTTATTATCATCATTATTTTTCTAAAAAGAAGCACACCCATCAGTTACATACTGATTGATGTGTGCAGAAGAAAAAAAAATATATTTAATTAAATAAAACGAAAGAAGAGGGAACATCTTAAACCGTCATACACAAACCCCTTTTATCAGTATTTTAAAAAAAAAAACTTAAAAGAAAAGGCTTCTCATTAATTACCTCTTATAATCTCATACCCCACCAAAGCATATTCTCTCTCTTCAATCCCAAATACATCGACTTCTCCATCTCTTTCTTTTCCGATCAATTTCGCCGGCAAGAATTCCGGCCAAACATCAAACCATCATCAACCATGCCTCCAAAGAAGGTGAAAAAAGAAGAAGCAGTCAACCCACCGATTCTCCGTCGCAGTTCCCGTCTACAAGCGGTGGTGCGACCGCCCACAACCACCACAGAACCGGAGGTCTTTGACCTCGAGACCGTCGAAACCACCACCCACACCGGCGGCGTTCCTACTGCTGCTGTCGGAAACCACCCCATATCCCACCTAAAAAACCCTAAAAACCCTAAAGAAGTGTTTTCCGGCGAGGGTTCTGCCAAAATCACCGATACCACAGCCGACGTCATCGCTGCTGACGTCATCTCCGCCAACGTCATCGCCACTGACGTCAATGTTAACACTCCGACCGGCGAAGCTTCAACCGGCGATAATCCGACCACCATCGTTGCTACCGTCGACATTCCGGCCAGCGATGCTCCAACCGGTGACGTTACTGCTGTCACCGATGCTACTGCTGTTATTCTCGGTTCTGCCGATGCACCAGCCAACCACATCACCGCCGGTGACGTTTCTGATGTACCCACCGGATCATCATCTGGCATTATCCTCCGAATCATCCCACCATACTCTAGTTGGGCTAACTTTCGAGAAAGGTGGTGTTTTGTCGATTCCCCACCGCCGCAAAATCCGATGGCCCTAGTTCTCTATGCCGGTAGAGCGACTTCCGAACCACCAATCAGCCAAGGTCTGCGAGAACCCGAGGTACACTCTAACTCCTAAAACCAGCCTACCGACATAGTGGTGCCGATTTCTTCCACGAGGATCGGTGCACACTTTTTCCGACCGTCTGAAAGTGATGGTGTTGTCGTGAGAATCCCATCTCCAAGAAGGGTTAGTCTTGAGGCTGAGGTAAATACCCCTCCTCAGAATACGGAGGAGGTTGTCGGTAGTAGTGTCGTGCTAGAAAGAACCACATCCCTTGAACCGATAAATCCGCATCTGAATGATGCTATTTGTTGGGATGACCTTTTTGAAGACAGAACACACTTAGATTATGATACCGTATCTGATGATAACACAACCCTCATATCTGTCCTTAATAAAGAGCAAAAGAAAAATTTGGGATCCTTGGGAAAAGACAGTCTAAAAAATCAAAACATGTGGACCCAAGGCCTAGCAAAAAGACCAAAAAGGACATTATAAAGGGAAGGGTGGGATCTGTTGATGCTGTAGCAACTGGTGGATGGTTAGGTGATGCTACAGCAATCAAAGAAAGAGGAGAGAGCAGTAAAAAGAACGAGTCGAGAGTGACTTTAGTCCCGAGACCCAATTTACCAAACGAGGGTCTGACTTCTCTGGCCGCTTACGATAAGTGGAAAAAGTTTGAGTCTAGGTTGGGATTAACGGAAAAAGGCTTTGATGAGGATAGCTTAAACACACACCCTTTTATCAAAACAATTGTCGAGACACACGGTCTAGGCAAAATGGTGGAAATAAACTCGTATTACAACTTAACGTTGTTACTAGAGTTTTATGCAGAATTAGCGGTAGCCACTAGCTCAAAGCTAACGATTCGGGGTACTAGGGTGGTTTTCAGTGGAAAAGCTTTTAACAAGCTTTTCGGTCTCAAAAACCCAAAAAAGACCGACTTTTCTAAGCTTGTTAAAGAAGCCAAACCTGCTGACTTTGATGATGTGGTGAGGGTAGTAGTTAAACCCGGTACATATTGGAACCAAAAAGCCAACCCAATGTCCCAAACATTCCAAGGGAGGAACTTGAATGCCGAGGCAAATGTATGGATGAAGTTTATCCATCACTCGCTTGCTCCAAGCACACACGAAAGTAACATCAAGGCAGAAAGAATGTTCCTCCTATATTGTCTCATGACGGGCCGAAGCATAAACTTTGGCCGGGTTATCGTTGATAGTATTAAAGATTGTATCACACGGTCGAAGGGAAAGCTTTATTTTGCAGGTACACTCACCAAATGGCTGATCAAAAAGGGTGTTCCACAATACAAGGAGGACGACCTAAAGAATGAGTACAAGGCAAAATGGGCAATTGATTTGAAAATGGTGACTCGGTTGAGCAAAAGAAAGGATCATAGTACCGAAAGCACGGAGTTGGTAGACAAGATGTACGAGTTGCTAAGTCAACAAAGCTCGCTTCTCGACATCGTGTTCAAGCAAAGAGATGAATGTCTTGGGAAAATCAAAGAACTTCGCAATGAGATCCTAGGAACAAGGCACGAAAAGAAGCGCAAGAGGACCGTCGGCATCACCAAGTTGACGATAGGGAAAACAGGAGGTGGTAGGAGCAGCAGCAAAAAGACATCAAAAGAGCTTAAGGAGATGATGAGGCGCAACAAGGAGATGTTGTTAGAGATGGAGAATCTGAAGAAAGGTGCTGCCAAGGATGGAGCTGCAGCATCTGGTGCTGCAGCAAGTGGAGCAGCATATTCTGGACCTACTCTTTCCGAGTAGGGCAGGTTTATCACATTCCTTTGAACTCCAATTTCTGTGAAATATATGCTTTTATATGTTAATTTGGGATATCGTTTATATATATATATAGGTTGCATGTTAGAAAATCATGATAAGATAAATGGTTAAAAGTTAAATCTTTTGGTAATTTCTATGGTTTACATGGCATGTTTGAAAGAGTGTGGTTTTCTAGAATTAGCTTCGTAGATACTTAGCGATAAAAATATTGGTTCGTTTTCTTGTTGATACAAAAGTTATTTTGGCTATTTCATATACCCAAAAAGCCATTGCACTTTGTTGCCATCAAATTCACCGGAACCCAACCACCAATTCCAATGAGGGCATTGAAAAATTTTGTTTGAGGGTGGGGGGTATCTTTCATGGCGAAAATTGCCACGCACATACACATCAACTTATCTCCAAATTGCACCAAAATACTTCATAGAAGTAGGTGAAGCATAATGTGATATTCATAGAAAACACCACAAATATCTCATAGGGATAAGGTGTATGCACAACAAAAGAGCACAAAAAGTGTCAAAAATTTAAAAAATTTTGTTGTTGCATTTTGAGAGAAAACACAAAGGGAGTGAAAAATAAGTCGAAAAGAGAACCCAATCAAAAAGCCCAAATGATTTGTATCAAGAAAGCGTTTACCATGCCAAAAAGAATACGAAGCTAGCTTATAGTCAATTTACATGAATTAAATATGTGTATGTTACTTAGGAATTACGATAAGCTTTTTGTTTCATTTTTAACGTATCCACTATCATGATAATCTATTACATGTTATTAGGAGTACGTAGTAGTGTTTTATTTTTCTTTCTTTTCTTGCTTGGGGACAAGCAAATGTTTTGTTTGAGGGTGGTGATAAGCACTATTATTTAGTGCTTTTTACACATCCAATTATCCTATTTAGATAGTAATTGTGTTCAAAGTATCCCAAATGATGTAAAAATATATATCTTTGTGCATCTTTATGTCAAATAGAGTTTTGGAATTGTGATGAACTTGTTTTATATAAAAATGGTACTAATTATAGTTTTTTTTGGATATATATAGATTGTTTGCAAAAAGGAGACTGCTGCAGCAATGAAAGGAGACTACAGAGAAAGGAGAATGCTGCAGCAATGGGAGAAAACTGCAGAAAAGGAAGGAAGCTTATAAGAGAAGCTAACTAGTTGGAAGGAGGAATTTTTAGCTATTAAATATTCCTTTACCCACTAGTTTATGTTGAAATACTCTGATTTTTGACTTTTTGGTACTTCTTTTTGGTTGTCTCCTTTTGCAAGCAATTAGTATATACTAATAGTTTAATTATAACAAATAGATGTAACTAAACTCTAAACTAGTTGGCTTTTGTACTTTTGGTCCTCCCTCCTCTCCTATAAATAGAGAGCTTGGGTAAGGCATTTTGGCATCCCACAATTACTGAATAGTTGTGTTCTCCTTTCAAAACTTCTTCTTCTTGAAATCAATCTAAGTATTATTTTCCGGAAACTCAAAGCTTTCTGTTGAATTGCTACAGCAATTCAAAGACTGTTCTTCATTTCAAAAGTTTTTCTTTTACTTGCATCTTTACTTATAGTCATTTAAATTCCGTCTTTAATTTCTGTTACATTTGCATTAAGGTCTTTACTTCAAGTATCGACCATCATCCTTTACTTTCCTTGCAATTTATCGCTTTCGGTTAATTTAGATTTACTTTTATCGCACTTTATATTATCGTCTTTTATTTCTCGCAATTTATTTTATCGTCTTACATTCCCTGCAATTTATTATGCTTTCTTATAATTATTTGCATCTTAATTCCGTTATGAGTAGCTAATTCCATTAGCTTGGGTGTGGGACAAAAGATGGGATTTTTGATTAAAAGGAAGTAGGTAACTTTTGGTAACAATGGTTTTTATTATTTCATCTTAAGTATTTGTCTTTTTAAAACTTCTTACCAAATGGATTATCGTATGAGATATTAAAGTGCCATGGTCTTGGATACGAGCCATGATAAGCACGTCAATTTCGAATGACATAAGAAGTAGGTTTGAGAAAATTACTTTTTGACTAATATCATTGTTGTTGTCATTCCTTAAAATTGATTGAGTCTCATATGGTAAAACATTAGTTGAGATTAAAATGAGGTGCACTTAGAGATAAGGCACTAGTCATACTTTTACTTAGTGATATGGGATTTGGTGCAAAAGACCGAATTATAATAAAGAAATTTATTAGTCCATATGTTTTGAAAATCACATTGAATTATTTACTAGGTTGAATATCACACAGACATGTGGGTTGAAAACTAGTTTATAAAGACTGATGAAAGTCCGAGAGGAATACTTTCATAACAAATAATAAAACTTGTTGTTACCAGAAGCATGCTACAGCATTCCTGCAGCATGAACCTATAGAAATTTGTATTAAGATCCCATCCCAAGTCTTACACCCATGCTTCTTTTAAATCTTGTTCAAAGTTCAAAGTAACCAACCAATCCAAAGATATTTTCTCCAAATTCGCCATCTGAAATCTCTTCTTTTAACACACTTTTGTGGACAACTTTTTAGTTCAATCCCTGAGGACGATATTCGGTTTTACGACCACTTTATTACTTGAATAGGCGACATAGTTTCGACAAGTATACTTGCTTGTTGACTCTATCTGGTCTAAGGGTATTTTCTGAGTTTTTATAACAAAAGAAATATTTTCCACGTCATTTATACAAGTTAATAATCTTTTAGAAAATAAATGCGTTTCTGATCATGAGTCTGATTCTGATTCTGATGAGACCAAACCATGTTTTGATTTTGATAATGATAATGATATCGAAGAGGGTTTTGAAGAAGAAAAGATAAATCTTATTTCAAACCCCATGTTTGAGTCTCAAGAAACTCCACCTTGTTTAGATCAAAGTAGTAAGCCTGAAGTGACTGAATTAATTACATATGTTGTTATTGATAAAGATGGATATCTTGTGTACAAAAGTTTAGATAGTATGGTTGAAGGAGATATCCTTAAATCAGAACTCAAACTACCAGATGTGGAATTTGGTGCTGTTTTTGAAAAACCAAAGTCGAGTACACAAGATAAACCAAATGCTGTAAATGTTTCAAGTGATAGTGGAATTTCCAAAGATGAGAAATCCTCATGTACTTTGTCAAAGTCTGAAACTTGTTCAATTAATTTTGATGCAAGTACTTTTGAGGTAGGAAGTACGTCTTGTGCTACACTTGAAACATCTTCAAAAGATTCATCTGATGTATGTTCAGTTCCTAAGACACCTATTAACTCTAGTTCTTCTGATTCTACAGATTTTAAAAGGTTTTAAACGACTTGGCCTAGGGTGGAAGAAGAAAGATTCAAAGAAGAAAAAGCGTTTTGTTAAAAAGTCATCCGTTGATGATGCAAATAAATGTAATCTGAATGTTAGATTCAATAAGTGTCAAAACTCTTTTGAGTCTGCCTTAATGTTTTTTGCTATGCAACGTTTGCATTGTACTCATTGTGGTGATAACTCTTTTTCTTTGAACTCTAGTCATCTTAAGAAGAAGAGATCTAGTGGTGTTTCTCATGATAAATCTCATGCTTACTCGTTTGATCATCGTGCTAAAGTGTTTAGTGCTAAAAAGAAAAATCTTTCAAAAGCAAAAGATAAATCAGTTGATGTGAAATTTGTGTGCAAATGGATTCCTAAAGATTTATTGAATGCACAAATTTCAAAGTCTGGTATAAACTGTAAGATTTTAGGTTCATCTTCTGATTTGTTAAAGATGTATGAGACCAACAAGAAAGGACCCATTTGGATATGGGTTCCCAAGATGAACTAACATGTTTCTACAGGCCAGGCATATGTGGTATGTCGATTCCGGTTGTTCAAGACATATGATTGGCTACAAGGAGTTGTTGCACAATTATGTGGAACGACCAGGAGGAACAGTTAGTTTTGGGAATAAGACGACGGATGTCATCAAAGGTTACGGCATTCTTACAAATGGTAAGGTATCCATAAAGAAGGTACTTTATGTTGAGGGGTTAAGTCATAATCTTTTTAGTGCAAGTTAGTTTTGTGATGGTTATAACATTGTTTTATTTTCCATCATTAACTGCCTTATCATTAATAGTGATGGTGTTGAGATTTTTGAAGGGAGAAGGTTTTACAATCTCTATGTGGTTGACTTTCCGGTGATAGATTCATTGAAACCAGTTTGTTTGTTTACAAAGGCAACAAAAGGCGAAAGTTGGCTATGGCATAGAAGATTTTCTCATCAAAATTTCTCAAATATTAGCAAACTAGCTAATGGTGGATTGGTGAAAGGTCTTCCAAAGTTGACATTTGATAGAGATTCTTTATGTCCGGCTTGTCAAATGGGAAAGATGAAGAGAAGTTCTCACAAGTCAAAGACAGAATCTTCATGTCAATCACCACTCAAAATGATCCACATGGACTTATGCGGACCGATGAGAATTCAATCAATTAGTGGAAAGAAGTACATTCTAGTTATGGTTGATGAATACTCACGGTACACGTGGCTAGAATTTCTGAGAATGAAATCTGAAGCTCCCGAGTTGATCATAAAATTTATCAAGAGGATCCAAGTTCTTTTGCAACTTCCAGTTCGAAAGATTAGGAGTGATAATGGCACTGAATTTAAAAATGCTACTTTAGATGCTTATCTAACATCTGTTGGTATTTCTCATAATTTTTCAGGTGCTTATACTCCACAACAAAATGGAGTTGTAGAAAGACGAAACCGAACCTTAGTGGAAGCGGCACGAACGATGCTAGCTTACTCTGGATTACCTCTTACCTTTTGGGCTGAAGCTGTTTCAACGACTTGTTTTACACAAAATCGAACCATCATCACTAAGCGCTTCAAGAAAACTCCTTATCATATAATCAACCGTCGAGTTCCTAATGTCAAATTTTTTCATGTTTTTGGTTGTAGGTGCTACATTCTTAACAACCGTGACAATCTTGGTAAGTTTGACAAGAAGGCCGACGAGGGATACTTTCTTGGTTATTCGCTAACGTCAAAGACTTTCTGCGTCTACAACAAAAGAACCAAGATGGTTATGGAAACCGTTTATGTCACCTTTGATGAAACCGTGTCAATGACTTCTGAACATAGCAGTTCAGAACTCGGAATTCATAGTCAAGCTTCTACTACGACTTCTGATTCTATTACTGATCCAAATAGTTCAGAACTCGATTTTTTGTTTAAGGATGCTTTTCTTGATATTTGTGCAGATAATGAAGATCTCATTCTTTCCAGAAATCCAAGGGTTGATATTCACGATGTCCCAGAACCTTCAAGCGTGAATGATTCCGGACCATCGGAGAATATTTGTTCTACTTCTAACTCTGATCAGGCTATACCAGTTCTAAGTATTGAGCAATCAGAGTTAACCCCCGATGATCAATCAGAGATTCCTTCAATCATTGATGAAAATGATAGTCAGAACAATCTGGATGATCTTGCAATTCTTCCTGCTCAGTTGAAATGGACAAGAGCACATCCACTCTACGAATGTGATTGGTGATGTCAATGATGGTGTTAAAACGCGATTTGCATCTGCAAATTACTGCCTATACAAAAGTTTCTTGAGCAAAATTGAACCAAAGAATGTCTCTCAAGCCTTAGACGATTCTGATTGGCTTTTAGCAATGCAAGAAGAGCTTCTACAATTCAAAAGAAACAAAGTGTATCGCTTGGTTCCAAGACCGCAAGATAAATCAATCATTAAAACCAAGTGTGTGACAACTGACAGTTTTGACCTTCAGGTTAGCTACTCGTTAAATCACTCAGTAGCGTTTCCGTAGGTTCAAAATTTAGTCATTTAAGTTATTAGAAGAAACTAGGTTAGTTTGCGTGAAAAATTTAGGCAAAAACCTAAAAATCCCGAAAACTGCCCGAAAAAGCCCGTACCGGCCCAAAGTCACCTGAAAATCCTATAATGCCAAATTTAATGTCGATTTATAAAAAAATGTGTTACTTTATTAAAAATAAAAGTAAACTAAACCAAATAATCTAAAACCACCTTTGAAAAAGTCGGTTTCTATCGAAAAACGCCGAAAACCCGACACTGCGTTGAACAAAACATATTAGAATTACTTTAAAAAAAAAGGATAAAGAGGTGGGTGGGCCCCACATGGCCAGCCACCACCCCTCTCCCCCAATCATCTCTCTCTCTCTTGTTTCCAAGAAATAAAATCATCACATCCTCATTCACCTTTTTCATTTTCAAAAATCTTTCTTCTTCCACACTCTTCTCTCCACCTTCTTCTCTCTAATTCCTCTCAAACTCCAGCCAAATAACCTTCAAGAAATCTGAGTTTTAACAAATTCCAAACAAGGATTTGAGGCTCTAGTAGTTGTTTATTCAAAGGTAAGAATAGATAGTATGTACTAGCTTCGATCTAAGCTCATTTTGAAGCCTTTTCTAACTTTTTTTTGAGGTTTAAAACCTCTTTGATGATTGAATACCATTCTTGATGTTTGAGGACAAGAATGAGCCTTAGAAATGTGTAAGAACATTCAAAGAAGGCGAAATTCTATGAATCCTCCTTATGAACACAAGATTGGAAGTAAAATCTCTTGTTTTGATGTTTTTGATTCTCTTTTTGTGGCAGAACTTTTCTAATAGTTCATGCATGTATTTTGATGATACCTAAATGTATTTCATCTATTTATTTGATATACGTTTAGGGATTTTAGTTTATTATCCAAGAAACCCCCAAATCTTGGTGATTTTATGTGTTTTTGGTGAGTAAAAGTGAATTTGGAATCTGGATATTGCTGACAGAATTGTTGCATGTTGTTTGTACGACCCAAAAAGGGTGTTTTTGGATTCATTCTCCTCTGAAAATTCTATGGTTCAATATTTTATGTGTTAGGGTTCAAACCCCACTGGAATCATTCAAAAATTCCATGTTTTGAGACCTCAACCATGTTAAAACTTTTTAGTGTTCATCAGCTTCTAGTCAGAATTTTATATCAACTTCATGCATGCATATCTTCTTGATAACTTAACTAAAATGCATGATTCTTGGTTCTAAGTTCAAGTTCAGTGAGTTAGCTTTCCAAAGAATCCGATATCAAATGATTTGGTGGATTTTTGAGTGCTCAACCAATGAAAAGGAATTTGTGGTGCAATCTGTCCAAGGATGGCAGATTCACATGCATGGATTCAAGAGGTCATATCTCATTCAAAAATCCTCCAAATCGTGTGAAACTTGTTTCATTAGTTAGATATGTGTTTTATCTTGAATATCCCTTTCGAAAATTGAATTTTGGTGTAGAAATGAAATCTCTATGGTACAAACTCCACTGACATGTATCTCCAAAATTGATTTATGCACACTGACTTTGTGAGAATTTTTAAAATATGTTAAACATCTCCTAAAATCATGAAATTTGGTAGGATTGTTGCTAATACCCCCAATATCAGTGGATAAAATTTTGGTAGCTTAACTCCTTTTAGAACTAAGCTTAATGGTAGCATTTTTGAAACAATACAAATCTGCCAGAATCTGACTTTTTTCAAAAATGTTATTTTGCAAACTTTATGAATTCCCATGTGTTTGGATAATATTTTAAAGTAACAAAAAGCTATCTTTATACTAAGTTGCACTTAATAAAATTAAGTAAAGGCATTATAATAGGATATCGGTATTGACTTGACTAAGATATGAGCCGTTGAATTAAGACTTACGTCAAATACGTATGTGATAGGGCATAAGTAGATTTGGAGTTGGGATTATTCACGCACTACCGATTGCCATAAACGCAAAGCTACTCAAGGTGAGTATTCACAGCCCCACTTTTTATCGTTTTTACGTGTTTTGGGGTGAAAAGCATGCTTACAAATAATTGTGAATAATTTTGAAAATGTTGCGAAATGAAATGTGTTGTGAGCTAAATTTGATATGTTATGAGACATGATATATTGAGTAAAAGTCCCATGTTGAATACACTACTATTAACTCGTTTCGAGCCAATGGTTATTGTGGATAGCGCTATTTGGTAGAGTGGACCCACCCTTTGTTTACTGACGAGTATAGGGTGCACGTAATCATATGTGGTACTACACATGTGGGATTTAGTCCCACCGCTGAGGTAGTGCAGCGTCTACACATGTGGGGTTTTAGTCCCACTGCTGAGGTAGTTCGCGAAAACGCTCTACACATGTGGTTCGCTACCACCTCTGAGGTAGATCGTTAGGGCAAATTGGTTTTAGGTTTAGTAGTGACTCAAAGAATAAATATCATGTGATTAACCTGACCCGGGAAATTTACTCACATGTTGGTAGTGAATGAACGGATTCACTCTAACTGATTTATAAAAATTTAGTGAATGAACGGATTCACTATAACTGGTTATGAAAATTTAGTGAATGAACGGGTTCGCTATATCTTGTTTATGAAAAACTGAGTGAACGAAAGGGTTCACTAAAAATTTTGTTGCATTTAAACTGTTTTGTGCATATGAAAACCTGTGAACTCACCAACTCTCGTAGTTGACGCTTGTTTTAACATGCTTTTCAGGAAATCAGAAGGTGAATGAAAAAGCTTAATTTGAGCGTTTGTAGACATCAATCAAGACTTCATTTATTTTGTTATGTTTGTAAATTCCAAACTCTGGTTGGTTGTAATACGTTTTGTAAACTTTAAATATTTTGAAATGAATGGTTGGTGTTGATTATCTCCTATCGCAATGAAATCTTAACTGTCACACCTCGCGTTTCCGCTTTAGCGGGGTGTTACAGATTTGGTATCAGAGCCATAGGTTATAGAGAACATCGGTTTTACATAAAACCAAGTACTATAACCAACATTTTACAAAGATTATTTAAACCTTCAAAATCAAAGATTTCAA
This sequence comes from Centaurea solstitialis, assembly GCA_030169165.1. NCBI lineage: Eukaryota > Viridiplantae > Streptophyta > Magnoliopsida > Asterales > Asteraceae > Centaurea > Centaurea solstitialis. The sequence goes on along the minus strand of CM058042.1, from coordinate 34,953,910 downwards.
AATTTAGGAGAATTTTACTGCTAAGATGATTAGGATAGGTGTTATTCTGATATATCATAGATATGCGGAGCTTGATCACCTACGCCTAGCCATGATATAAGTAGGATAAGACCTATGAACTAGTCATGCTGTTAGAGTTTAAAAGTTGGAACCTTCGAAAAATTTCCTGAAAAACATAAACTGCGTGAGTTTGCATAAGCACATCATGATTCTGATATCTACTATAGCACTTACGCGTTTAAGAAAAGTAACGCCACTGTTGAACACTCCTACGTTAGCGCTTAGGATGTCACTAGTAGTTTGAAGGCGCGTTAATAAGTTATGCGGACACTACAATCACTATGCCGAACACTATTACTTAGACTTCGGAGAAAGACCCGTCTAGGCATTACGATTCCGACATTGGAATAACAAGCGAAGACATTTCAATCGATCCACCTCCGATTACCCCCAACAACTGTCTTATCTCAAAGTACACCAGTTATTCCTACGCCTAACCCGAACCTCCCAACGCCTCATATGAGACAACTCAGAAGAGAGCTGCGGCAACCATTCGGAGTGGACTGGCGATAACTCAGCTAGATAATGCAAGATTATTTTACATCCTTTCGGGGATATTGATCGGTTATATTACTTGTATGACACTAGGAGAGGCTGAACAATCCAAGCACTCGCCGACGGATTGCAAAATAGTCGCAGCAGGGTATCAAGATAGAATCGAACGATAATTAAGTCGAAAGAATTGGCGATCTCTTGGAGGAAGGTACCACCAATGTTGTGGAGAATGTTATGACGGCAAGAAGGATGACTAGGAGAGTTGACTTGTGCTGGCAAGTTGTGGTAATACTGTTGGCAAAAGTTGATCCTTTCGATTATAACTCTCGTGAATTTGAAAGAATTTCAAAGTGTACTTTTGGTTATCCCATTTAAACCTTAGCTTGGGTGAGTAAAATAATTTAAGGATGCATTAGCATCAAATTTCTACCCTTCAGATATGTATTAAACTTTTACGAAATTAATTTTTATTAAATCACAAGGACGTTCTTAGTGAGTTTATTTTAAAGAAATTATCATAAAGAAAATACAAATATTTTCGAACATTCATTAGAGACAACTTTTAATCAAACATACATTTTACAAATGATTTAGAACCGAATTTTCCAGAAGAAACACACGTAGCTAGAAAAGTGAACCGTGAGAATTAATCGATCAACATTGCTCAACTGATAGCCCAACAAGTCCAGGAAGTCGTACCTACATGAGTCACTCAAGTTACTACCGACCTTGTCGCAAATAGAAGAAATAAGGAAGTCATAGTACCCATCGAATGGAAAGATGGTAATACAAGAAAATTTGAGCACCAGTCAGAGGAAACGACTCGTGTTAATTTAATCAAAAGTTGAAAAGTAGTCAGAAATTTTGGAGCAAAGACCCAAGAGTCAGGAAGGTAAATGGACTATCCTCCAAAATGTACTAGATACAACTGGAACCACCTATGAGCTTGTATTTCGGGTACCAAATGTAAACCAGCAGGACATTTTGCTCGATACTATAGAAAGGAAAGGAAGGTCAGAAGGACCGGAAAGGGGGCTAAGAGAGCGGAACCCCAAACCACTTTAGAGATAGGTGTCTCATGCTGAAAAGCGGCATGATCAACACCACGAGGAGGAACAGAGTAACGCAAGCCAATCAAAGAGATTAAGGATGCAAGGCTCAAGGAAGGGCATTCGCAATTGGAACTAAAGAGGTTCACCAAGATCTAGCATATTGATAGGCATAAAAATGCGGAGTCATTTAAGGAAGGAGAGCGTTGCATATTTAGCACCCATTGTAGATAAGGAAGTAAAAGAGAAACGAATTCAGGACTTTCCAATTGTAAGAGATTATCCAGCAGTGTTCCCGGAGGAGTTACCCGGACTACCTCTGCATAGGCAGGTGGAGTTCCATATCGATCTACTCTCAGGAGCGGCCCCTGTAACAAGGTCACCGTCTAGTCTGGCCCCATCAAAAATGCAAGAATTGTCGAATCATCTTCAAGAGCTGCTTGATAAGGAATCCATGTCGACCCCGCAAAGATAGAGGCCATAAAGAAATGGGAAGCTCCGAAGACACCAACAGAATTTCGATACTTTCTTGGTTCGGCAGGCTATTATCGGTGATTTATCGCAAATTTTTCCAAGATCGCGCAAACCCTGATGATGTTGATGCAAAAGGACAAGAAGTTGTTTTGGGAAGAGAAACAAGAGGAAGCGTTTCGGATACTCAAACATAAGTTATGCAATGCACCCATTTTGGCATTACCCGAAGGAATGGACAACTTCGTGGTGTACTGCGATGCTTCGCACCAAGGCTTAGGATGTGTGATAATGCAAAGTAAGAAGGTCATTGCTTATGCGTTGAGGCAGTTAAAGGTTCGTGAAAAGAATTACACCACACACGATCTAGAGCTAGGAGCTGTGGTGTTTGCACTTAAGATCTGGAGGCATTACCTTTATGGTACAAAGTGCACGATCTTCACAGATCACAAGAGCCTTCAGCACACCCTCGATCAGAAGATGTTGAACTCGAGGCAAAGGAGATGGGTCGAGTTACTCAATGACTACGATTGTGAGATAAAGTATCACCCAGGAAAGGAAAATGTGGTAGCTGATGCACTAAGCAGGAAAGAAAAGGTGAAACCTTCAAGAGCACGAGCCATGGGAATGGTAGTGCAGGCGAGTTTGAAAAATCAAATGCTTGAAGCTCAAGAAGAAGCATTGAAAGTAGAAAACCTGAAGAAAGAAACTCTTCACCAGATAGAAAAGGATGTTTGAGGTGAAAGCTGATGGAGTACGTTATTTTAAGGACAAGATGTGGACACCAAAGGTCGATCAGTTAAGGTCAACGATCATGGATGAAGCTCATCTGACGAATTACTCGATACACCCCGTATCTGACAAGATGTACAAAGGACTAAAAGAGCACTACTGGTGGCCTGGGATGAAAAAGGATATAGCTTTGTATGTGAGTAAATGCTTGACCTGTGCCAGGATCAAGGCAGAACACCAGAAGCCATCCAGACTCCTGCAACAGCCGGAGATTCCAGAATGAAAGTGGGAACAAATATCAGTGGATTTTGTGATCAAATTGCCCAAAACCAAGAAGGGTCATGACTCATTATGGGTAGTTGGGGATCGCCTTACGAAATCGGCGCTCTCTTTTTACCAATTCGAGAGGACTTCAGTATAGACAGACTTGCACAACTCTACGTGAACAAAATCGTTATGCGCCATGGATTACCTGTTTCAATTATTTCAGACAAAGATAGTCGCTTTATTTCACGCTTCTGGCAATCATTAAACAAAGCGATGGGCATAAGGTTAGATCTAAGCACCTTATACCAACCTCAAATGGATGGTCAGATAGAGGGAACCATACAAACGCTGGAGGACATGTTGTGTGCCTGCGTAATGGAATTCGGAGGAAGTTGGCACAACCATCTACCGTTGACTGAATTCTTCTACAACAATAGTTACCATACTAACATTCAGTGCGCTCCATACGAAGTTCCTTATGGATGTAAATGCAGATCACAACTTAGTTTGCTAGAGGTTGGAGAACGACAACTAACTAGGCCCGATATCGTTCAAGAAACGACGGACAAAATTTTAAAACGATACAGCAAAGGCTGAAAAGCAGCCAGGGATCGTTAGAAGAGTTATGCTGATAATGCAGGAAACCCTTGGAATTTCAAGTTAGTGACAAGGCACTTTTGAAAGTATCACCGTGGAAAGGATTACTAGGATTTGGAAAGAAAGGAAAACTGAGTTTTAGATTCATTGGATCATTTGAGATGCAAGAGCAAGTCGGACTAGTTGCATATAAATTGGAGTTACCTTGGGAACTTAGTGCCCTCCATGACACCTTCCACGTATCAAACCTAAGGAAATGCTTATCAGAGGAAGCAGTGGTCCTACCCTTATAAGGAGTCCAAGTCAACGAACGATTGCACATCACTGAAGAACCGATCGAAATTCTCGATCAAGAAATCAAGCAGTTAAGGCGTAGTAAGATAGCAATTGTCAAGGTTCGTTGGAACTCAAAACATGGACCGGAGTTTACCTGGAAATGAGAAGCTTTTATGAAGAATCAGTACCCTCACCTGTTTACAAAAGAGCCTCCTAGTTATGGCAAACAGTAAATTTCGGGACGAAATTTCTTTCAACAGGGGGTAAATGTGACAACTGACAGTTTTGACCTTCAGGTTAGCTACTCGTTAAATCACTCAGTAGCGTTTCCGTAGGTTCAAAATTTAGTCATTTAAGTTATTAGAAGAAACTAGGTTAGTTTGCGTGAAAAATTTAGGCAAAAACCTAAAAATCCCGAAAACTGCCCGAAAAAGCCCGTACCGGCCCAAAGTCACCTGAAAATCCTATAATGCCAAATTTAATGTCGATTTATAAAAAAATGTGTTACTTTATTAAAAATAAAAGTAAACTGAACCAAATAATCTAAAACCACCTTTGAAAAAGTCGGTTTCTACCGAAAAACGCCGAAAACCCGACACTGCGTTGAACAAAACAGTATTAGAATTACTTTAAAAAAAAAGAATAAAGAGGTGGGTGGGCCCCACATGGCCAGCCACCACCCCTCTCCCCAATCATCTCTCTCTCTCTTGTTTCCAAGAAATAAAATCATCACATCCTCATTCACCTTTTTCATTTTCAAAAATCTTTCTTCTTCCACACTCTTCTCTCCACCTTCTTCTCTCTAATTCCTCTCAAACTCCAGCCAAATAACCTTCAAGAAATCTGAGTTTTAACAAATTCCAAACAAGGATTTGAGGCTCTAGTAGTTGTTTATTCAAAGGTAAGAATAGATAGTATGTTCTAGCTTCGATTTTAGCTCATTTTGAAGCCTTTTCTAACTTTTTTTTGAGGTTTAAAACCTCTTTGATGATTGAATACCATTCTTGATGTTTGAGGACAAGAATGAGCCTTAGAAATGTGTAAGAACATTCAAAGAAGGCGAAATTCTATGAATCCTCCTTATGAACACAAGATTGGAAGTAAAATCTCTTGTTTTGATGTTTTTGATTCTCTTTTTGTGGCAGAACTTTTCTAATAGTTCATGCATGTATTTTGATGATACCTAAATGTATTTCATCTATTTATTTGATATAAGTTTAGGGATTTTAGTTTATTATCCAAGAAACCCCCAAATCTTGGTGATTTTATGTGTTTTTGGTGAGTGAAAGTGAATTTGGAATCTGGATATTGCTGACAGAATTGTTGCATGTTGTTTGTACGACCCAAAAAGGGTGTTTTTGGATTCATTCTCCTCTGAAAATTTTATGGTTCAATATTTTATGTGTTAGGGTTCAAACCCCACTGGAATGATTCAAAAATTCCATGTTTTGAGCCCTCAACCATGTTAAAACTTTTTAGTGTTCATCAGGTTCTAGTCAGAATTTTATATCAACTTCATGCATGCATATCTTCTTGATAATTTAACTAAAATGCATGATTCTTGGTTCTAAGTTCAAGTTCAGTGAGTTAGCTTTCCAAAGAATCCGATATCAAATGATTTGGTGGATTTTTGAGTGCTCAACCAATGAAAAGGAATTTGTGGTGCAATCTGTCCAAGGATGGCAGATTCACATGCATGAATTCAAGAGGTCATATCTGATTCAAAAATCCTCCAAATCGTGTGAAACTTGTTTCATTAGTTAGATATGTGTTTTATCTTGAATATCCCTTTCGAAAATTGAATTTTGGTGTAGAAATGAAATCTCTATGGTACAAACTCCACTGACATGTATCTCCAAAATTGATTTATGCACACTGACTTTGTGAGAATTTTTAAAATATGTTAAACATCTCCTAAAATCATGAAATTTGGTAGGATTGTTGCTAATACCCCCAATATCAGTGGATAAAATTTTGGTAGCTTAACTCCTTTTAGAACTAAGCTTATTGGTAGCATTTTTGAAACAATACAAATCTGCCAGAATCTGACTTTTTTCAAAAATGTTATTTTGCAAACTTTATGAATTCCCATGTGTTTGGATAATATTTTAAAGTAACAAAAAGCTATCTTTATACTAAGTTGCACTTAATAAAATTAAGTAAAGGCATTATAATAGGATATCGGTATTGACTTGACTAAGATATGAGCCGTTGAATTAAGACTTACGTCAAATACGTATGTGATAGGGCATAAGTAGATTTGGAGTTGGGATTATTCACGCACTACCGATTGCCATAAACGCAAAGCTACTCAAGGTGAGTATTCACAGCCCCACTTTTTATCGTTTTTACGTGTTTTGGGGTGAAAAGCATGCTTACAAATGATTGTGAATAATTTTGAAAATGTTGCGAAATGAAATGTGTTGTGAGCTAAATTTGATATGTTATGAGACATGATATATTGAGTAAAAGTCCCATGTTGAATACACTACTATTAACTCGTTTCGAGCCAATGGTTATTGTGGATAGCGCTATTTGGTAGAGTGGACCCACCCTTTGTTTACTGACGAGTATAGGGTGCACGTAATCATATGTGGTACTACACATGTGGGATTTAGTCCCACCGCTGAGGTAGTGCAGCGTCTACACATGTGGGGTTTTAGTCCCACTGCTGAGGTAGTTCGCGAAAACGCTCTACACATGTGGTTCGCTACCACCTCTGAGGTAGATCGTTAGGGCAAATTGGTTTTAGGTTTGGTAGTGACTCAAAGAATAAATATCATGTGATTAACCTGACCCGGGAAATTTACTCACATGTTGGTAGTGAATGAACGGATTCACTCTAACTGATTTATAAAAATTTAGTGAATGAACGGATTCACTATAACTGGTTATGAAAATTTAGTGAATGAACGGGTTCGCTATATCTTGTTTATGAAAAACTGAGTGAACGAAAGGGTTCACTAAAAATTTTGTTGCATTTAAACTGTTTTGTGCATATGAAAACCTGTGAACTCACCAACTCTCGTAGTTGACGCTTGTTTTAACATGCTTTTCAGGAAATCAGAAGGTGAATGAAAAAGCTTAATTTGAGCGTTTGTAGACATCAATCAAGACTTCATTTATTTTGTTATGTTTGTAAATTCCAAACTCTGGTTGGTTGTAATACGTTTTGTAAACTTTAAATATTTTGAAATGAATGGTTGGTGTTGATTATCTCCTATCGCAATGAAATCTTAACTGTCACACCTCGCGTTTCCGCTTTAGCGGGGTGTTACAGATTTGGTATCAGAGCCATAGGTTATAGAGAACATCGGTTTTTACATAAAACCAAGTACTATAACCAACATTTTACAAAGATTATTTAAACCTTCAAAATCAAAGATTTCAAAATTTAGGAGAATTTTACTGCTAAGATGATTAGGATAGGTATTATTCTGATATATCATAGATATGCGGAGCCTGATCACCTACGCCTAGCCATGATATAAGTAGGATAAGACCTATGAACTAGTCATGCTGTTAGAGTTTAAAAGTTGGAACCTTCGAAAAATTTCCTGAAAAACATAAACTGCGTGAGTTTGCATAAGCACATCATGATTCTGATATCTACTATAGCACTTACGCGTTTAAGAAAAGTAACGCCACTGTTGAACACTCCTACGTTAGCGCTTAGGATGTCACTAGTAGTTTGAAGGCGCGTTAATAAGTTATGCGGACACTACAATCACTATGCCGAACACTATTACTTAGACTTCGGAGAAAGACCCGTCTAGGCATTACGATTCCGACATTGGAATAACAAGCGAAGACATTTCAATCGATCCACCTCCGATTACCCCCAACAACTGTCTTATCTCAAAGTACACCAGTTATTCCTACGCCTAACCCGAACCTCCCAACGCCTCATATGAGACAACTCAGAAGAGAGCTGCGGCAACCATTCGGAGTGGACTGGCGATAACTCAGCTAGATAATGCAAGATTATTTTACATCCTTTCGGGGATATTGATCGGTTATATTACTTGTATGACACTAGGAGAGGCTGAACAATCCAAGCACTCGCCGACGGATTGCAAAATAGTCGAAGCAGGGTATCAAGATAGAATCGAACGATAATTAAGTCGAAAGAATTGGCGATCTCTTGGAGGAAGGTACCACCAATGTTGTGGAGAATGTTATGACGGCAAGAAGGATGACTAGGAGAGTTGACTTGTGCTGGCAAGTTGTGGTAATACTGTTGGCAAAAGTTGATCCTTTCGATTATAACTCTCGTGAATTTGAAAGAATTTCAAAGTGTACTTTTGGTTATCCCATTTAAACCTTAGCTTGGGTGAGTAAAATAATTTAAGGATGCATTAGCATCAAATTTCTACCCTTCAGATATGTATTAAACTTTTACGAAATTAATTTTTATTAAATCACAAGGACGTTCTTAGTGAGTTTATTTTAAAGAAATTATCATAAATAAAATACAAATATTTTCGAACATTCATTAGAGACAACTTTTAATCAAACATACATTTTACAAATGATTTAGAACCGAATTTTCCAGAAGAAACACACGTAGCTAGAAAAGTGAACCGTGAGAATTAATCGATCAACATTGCTCAACTGATAGCCCAACAAGTCCAGGAAGTCGTACCTACATGAGTCACTCAAGTTACTACCGACCTTGTCGCAAATAGAAGAAATAAGGAAGTCATAGTACCCATCGAATGGAAAGATGGTAATACAAGAAAATTTGAGCACCAGTCAGAGGAAACGACTCGTGTTAATTTAATCAAAAGTTGAAAAGTAGTCAGAAATTTTGGAGCAAAGACCCAAGAGTCAGGAAGGTAAATGGACTATCCTCCAAAATGTACTAGATACAACTGGAACCACCTATGAGCTTGTATTTCGGGTACCAAATGTAAACCAGCAGAACATTTTGCTCGATACTATAGAAAGGAAAGGAAGGTCAGAAGGACCGGAAAGGGGGCTAAGAGAGCGGAACCCCAAACCACTTTAGAGATAGGTGTCTCATGCTGAAAAGCGGCATGATCAACACCACGAGGAGGAACAGAGTAACGCAAGCCAATCAAAGAGATTAAGGATGCAAGGCTCAAGAAAGGGCATTCGCAATTGGAACTAAAGAGGTTCACCAAGATCTAGCATATTGATAGGCATAAAAATGCGGAGTCATTTAAGGAAGGAGAGCGTTGCATTTTTAGCACCCATTGTAGATAAGGAAGTAAAAGAGAAACGAATTCAGGACTTTCCAATTGTAAGAGATTATCCAGCAGTGTTCCCGGAGGAGTTACCCGGACTACCTCTGCATAGGCAGGTGGAGTTCCATATCGATCTAGTCTCAGGAGCGGCCCCTGTAACAAGGTCACCGTCTAGTCTGGCCCCATCAAAAATGCAAGAATTGTCGAATCATCTTCAAGAGCTGCTTGATAAGGAATCCATGTCGACCCCGCAAAGATAGAGGCCATAAAGAAATGGGAAGCTCCGAAGACGCCAACAGAATTTCGATACTTTCTTGGTTCGGCAGGCTATTATCGGTGATTTATCGCAAATTTTTCCAAGATCGCGCAAACCCTGACGATGTTGATGCAAAAGGACAAGAAGTTGTTTTGGGAAGAGAAACAAGAGGAAGCGTTTCGGATACTCAAACATAAGTTATGCAATGCACCCATTTTGGCATTACCCGAAGGAATGGACAACTTCGTGGTGTACTGCGATGCTTCGCACCAAGGCTTAGGATGTGTGATAATGCAAAGTAAGAAGGTCATTGCTTATGCGTTGAGGCAGTTAAAGGTTCGTGAAAAGAATTACACCACACACGATCTAGAGCTAGGAGCTGTGGTGTTTGCACTTAAGATCTGGATGCATTACCTTTATGGTACAAAGTGCACGATCTTCACAGATCACAAGAGCCTTCAGCACACCCTCGATCAGAAGATGTTGAACTCGAGGCAAAGGAGATGGGTCGAGTTACTCAATGACTACGATTGTGAGATAAAGTATCACCCAGGAAAGGCAAATGTGGTAGCTGATGCACTAAGCAGGAAAGAAAAGGTGAAACCTTCAAGAGCACGAGCCATGGGAATGGTAGTGCAGGCGAGTTTGAAAAATCAAATGCTTGAAGCTCAAGAAGAAGCATTGAAAGTAGAAAACCTGAAGAAAGAAACTCTTCACCAGATAGAAAAGGAGTTTGAGGTGAAAGCTGATGGAGTACGTTATTTTAAGGACAAGATGTGGACACCAAAGGTCGATCAGTTAAGGTCAACGATCATGGATGAAGCTCATCGACGAATTACTCGATACACCCCGTATCTGACAAGATGTACAAAGGACTAAAAGAGCACTACTGGTGGCCTGGGATGAAAAAGGATATAGCTTTGTATGTGAGTAAATGCTTGACCTGTGCCAGGATCAAGGCAGAACACCAGAAGCCATCCAGACTCCTGCAACAGCCGGAGATTCCAGAATGAAAGTGGGAACAAATATCAGTGGATTTTGTGATCAAATTGCCCAAAACCAAGAAGGGTCATGACTCATTATGGGTAGTTGGGGATCGCCTTACGAAATCGTCCTCTCTTTTTACCAATTCGAGAGGACTTCAGTATAGACAGACTTGAACAACTCTACGTGAACAAAATCGTTATGCGCCATGGATTACCTGTTTCAATTATTCCAGACAAAGATAGTCGCTTTATTTCACGCTTCTGGCAATCATTAAACAAAGCGATGGGCACAAGGTTAGGAAATCTTCAAAATCAACTTGAATCTTCAAGAGTGATTCAATTTCTTGAAGATATTGGCTGGAAATTATGAAGGTTTTAGAGAGAAGGAGGAGAAAATGATTTTAGAGAGAGAGAGCAAATTTGAAAATGAAATGATTAATGAAATTGGGAAATGGATTTAGGGATTAAAAGAGAAGAGAGAGAGAGGGTCTTGGGAGGGGGTGGCCGGCCATGTGGGGCCCACCCCACCCTCTCATCTTTTTTTTTTTTTACACAGTGTAGAGTTTTACACTGCATTTTCAAACGCAGTGTCGGGTTTCGGCGATTTTCGATAGGAACCGATTTTTCGAGAGAATTTTTGGACCATTTAAATTAGTTTACTTATTATATTTTTTTTAAAAGAAGTAACTTAATTCTCTAAGAATTTCTTTAAAATTTGGCATTATAGGATTATCGGATGATTTCGGGCCGGTTCGGGCTTGTTCGGGCGATTTTCGGAGCTTTTAGGTTTTAACCTATCTTTTTCACGCAACTAACCTAGTTTCATTTAAAGACTTAAATAACTAAATTTTTAACCTACGGAAATACTACAGAGTGATTAGACGAGTAGCTAACCTGAAGGTCAAAAATTGACGGATGTCACAGTTACCCCCGGTTGAAAGAAATTTCGTCCCGAAATTTAAGTCTTGCTGCTACCGCCGGGGTTTTCTGTAAAGAGATGCGGGTACTTGCTTTTCATGAAGGCCTCCCGCTCCCAAGTAAACTCTGGTCCGTGCCTAGAGTTTCATTTCACTTTGACTATCGGTATCCTGCTGCGTCGGAGTTTTCTTGATTTCTCGATCAAGAATTTCGATTGGTTCCTCTGAGACGCGCAGTTGTCCATCAATTTGAATCTCATCCAGGGGCAGAACTACTGTCTCCTCCGACAAACATTTCTTTAGGTTGGACACATGGAACGTGTCATGAATTGAGCTCAACTCTATAGGTAAGTCCAACCTATAGGCAACAGGTCCGATCCTTTCTATGACCTTGAATGGTCCAACAAAACGAGGGTTCAGTTTCCCTTTCTTTCCGAACCTTATTAACCCTTTCCATGGTGCTACTTTTAGCAGTACTTTATCACCCACTTGGAATTCCAACGGTTTTCACCGATTATCGGCATAGCTTTTCTGGCGATCCCTGGCCACTTTCAGCTTTTCTTGAACCATTTTGATTTTGTCGGTGGTCTCCTGCACGACATCAGGTCTAAACAATCGGTTCTCTCCCACTTCCAACCAATTAAGTGGGGACCTACACTTGCGTCCATACAGTGCCTCGTAGGGCGCACACTGAATGCTGGCATGATAGCTGTTGTTGTAGGAGAACTCGATTAAGGGTAGATGATCGTCCCAACTACCTCCAAATTCTAACACACAAGCACGTAGCATATCCTCTAATGTTTGGATGGTTCTCTCAGTCTGTCCATCGGTCTGAGGATGGTAAGCCGTGCTTAGATCCACACGAGTGCCCAAAGTTGCT
>CM058042.1:34902556-34941614 GCA_030169165.1 Centaurea solstitialis | reverse complement strand
ACGTTATGTCCTTCCATCTCGCACGCCACACGATGGCATACGGGATCGTAACTCCATACTGTTTCGAAATTTCTTCGACCATGTCTTTTGGCGTTAGTACTCTGCGAGAATTTATAAATTTATTTTTAAAAATGTTACCCAGTAACTTTTGTTGGCTTGACGGTGGTTAGCGTTCAGCTGGGTCCTTGAACAGGTGTGTACATCAACCAAATTTCTTACCAAACATCCCCCCATCTCCAACGGAGTTCGCTTTCATACTCCACTTACAATGATCGTGGGCACATGCAATCTCGTATCTTTTGGTGCAAGACCTTTTCTTTTATACTCAAATTGTTCTTCTAGAAATTTTAGTCTGACCTCTAAAATCATTTTCTCTTTCGTATCAAAAGCTTGAGCTTTACTTAGCCTTTTACTACGTTTATAAGGTACAGCTTCATTGTTTGTCATCAAGAAATTTGGGGTTGGAAGGAGAGGGGGCATACCGAAATAATCATCTAAGCCTGGTCGTAACATGGAGGGTTCCACACCTTCTGCGTTTCCTTCATCTTCTTCGTTTCTCATCTTCTTTGTCTGATAAACTCATGTTGAAATTTGCACATTCGAAGAACTTTTACGCTCGATTCGTCTGTGTCTTCGTCTTCGTCTTCGTCTTCTTCTTCTTGCATTTCTTGTTGTTGATGTTGTTACGTTTGCGTCTCTGGGACAACTTCGGGATAACTGTCACTAAGACCATATCCAAAGTCTGCACGATATGATGTTTCGTGTGACTATTGGTTTTGTGACTCAGTATCCAGATACATTGGTTCTTCGTTTATAGTGTTTGAAGTACCAGTGCCATCACCTTCACCAGAAAGGTATACATCAACGTAAAGTACATGAGGTTCCTTTGACGATTTTGCAAAGTGCATAAAGACGCTAACATCTTCATCGTTGGTTAACTGAAATATTTGGCCCTCGTTCTTGTACAATAGATTCATTTCACCACTTGAACGGTCGATTTCGCATTTCTAACTACAATAACAACCAGATGTTGATATGTAGTGTTTAATTTTAATTTAACACCTTTTGTCATCGTTTCTTCAGTAATAACGTAATCCCATCCGTCGACTCCTTTAGCCCATTTTCCACCGGAACGAAGGTATAACCTTGCTTTATCGTCACCGGAACTCATTTTCAGAAACAATAAAACTTTGTGAAACAAAGAAATATAGCAAGACAAAACAAGAAATAAACAAACTTTTTTTATGTTTTCGAATTATACATCTGGTTTGTAGAACAAGTTCTTCTTTTAAACAAAATTTTGAATTAAAGTTTACAGACACAAACAGTAAAATATCGTACATATAATACCTTTCTTGTGAACAAACAGTAAAAATCATACATTTTCACGTGAATATAAAGTAAAAAGACAAGATTAGGGTTAGGGTTTCATGGGGGTGGAGACACGTGGCCCAACCAGGAGGAACCACGTGGATGGGCCGCTCTTCGGGGGTGGATAGGTAGTGGGTGGCGATGATGTGGCGGTGAGGTGGAGCTGACATGGCGGTGATGTGGACCAATGAGAGAACGCCATTTGGCGCGGGCCGCTCTTCGAGGTCGGTGTAACACCCATAATTTTCGGAATTTGACCTTTTGGGATAAATGTGAAAAATAGGATTTTTGATCAAAACCTAGATTTTATGGTTTGTTGAGTGGGAAATTGAATTACGAGTCCAACGGTTCTTTCGGAATCGAAATCAGAGCAATAACGAACAAGTTATGACCAAAACAGTTTTCAGAGTTGGCTGCTGAAGTAGCCTCGCGCCTCGAGTACGGTCAGATAGAAAACGGGTTAAATACCCTTCTTCTTCATTTAAGCATAACTTCCTCATTTCAACTCCGTTTCTCTCATTCTTTTTGCGTTCTTCTCGATTTTTCGAGCTCTTCAAGACTACATCAATGGATTCAAGTATTTGGTGGTTCTAAAACGTTGGTGTAAGTAATCTCTTCATCTTCTTTGAGTTTAAGCTTAGATTTGGGGGTTTTTCATCTCCAAACCTTTTGTTCCATACTTGCTTAGTTTGGTGTTGTTTTAGGTGGATTATATGCTTTGGAAGGTGTTGGAGGCTAGATCTACTAGTTTAGAAGGTGGAGATTTCTATGGCTTCATCTTCTCCAACCGTCTCACCACCATTTTGGGGATTTCTCCATTCTAGGGTTTTGATTCAAGGTCCGAGAGGGTAAGCTTCATTCAAGCTTTTAGTATAGATCTTGTTTACTTGATGAAAGTTAAAGAACTAATCTAGAGTTGATTTCTTATTTATTTAAGTGTTCATCTAAATCACCTAACTAGGGTTTGTATTTGGGGAAAACCGTGGATCTCGACGATCCATGGGGTGTTTTCGAGTTGTGTTGTTAGTTTATCATGTTATATCATCATAGGATCGATCATAATCATTTCGTGGGGTGTTTTGGGGGTCGATATTTAGTTTTGGTTGAGTTTGATTATAGTTTTTGGAAGAAAATCGCGAGGAAGAAGACCCAGTTGGGTCCCGCGACCTGGCCCGCGACTGAGGTCGCGGGGTGAGGTCGCGCAAGCTTCTATTCCCATTTTGAAGTTTTTCGTTTTCTATCCTTTTTGAGTTTTGGCTTTGGGCTTTCCTTAAGGGTTATAATAGATGATGTTTGGGAGATTTTGGGGACAATTGAGATAGTCTAGCCTAGCTCTAGACTAGTGCTTCGGTTGTGAACCGTAAGTGTCACTTTTGGTGGTTTACTTATGTATACTATACTATGATTGTATAGGTACTATCTTGTGACGTGTTTAGCTATCAAATCCGTGTTTGTTGCGAAGAATATCAAGGTGAGTTGCTAAAACCGTTTTGTTAAAACTGACAGCACATCATCTTGTTGATTTACGTGTCTTGCTTGGTTATTGTGAATAAACATGATTTTGGATGAAATGTCTGAATTGTTAGGTTTAAGGATTGCCATAAAATGAATAATTAACGATGCTTGTATGAATGGCTTGACTTGGAATATCGTAAACATGGAGTAGATTATCATATGCTACTAATGCATGAGTTAAATCTATGTGATTATATGATGAATGTATTTATGAGAAATACGTGTTATTATGTATGCCACAGAATGATGTGACTGAATTAAATCCCGAGCATGTGGACTTGTATGAAATGAATGAAGGGCTTGAGACCCTCGATCAATACCTATGAAAGGTTAAGATAATTGTATGAGTCTTTCTAGATAGTACGTATGTGTAATTAAGTATATTCCGCGCCATGTTTCCACACCAAACAGTCTTGGAAGGTACTGAAATATGTACGCACCTATGTCGCTGGCTCTTGGGTTGCTCCGAGGTGCATGGGCCCCAGTGGATGATGCCAGGCTAAATTCGGCATCGGGGTGTTTGGAAGTAACGAATGATGGGACTGGCGGCGGATATACAGCTATATATATAAATAACAATGGATGAGCCAACGCAATATGTCCACACCAAACAGTCTTGGGAGATACTGAAATAGGTACGCACCTATGTCGCCGACATCTCGGGTGGCTCTGAGGTGTGCGGGCCCCAGTGGATGATGCTAGGATAAATTCGGCATCAGGGTGTTTGGAAGTAACGAGTGTAGGGATGTTCGTTGGTGGAAGTGGGTCGCTCCCACTGTTTCTGAAGATAAAAGATAAAACGTATAAGTATACTCACCTTATGTACAATTACATACTTATAAATATATCATACGCTGTAACATGCCTTTATATGTACATTGTTATATGCTTGGTACAACTCACTAGGCGCTTTTGGCCTAACACTTGTGTGGTGTCGATGTGTCTCTCAGGTGCTAGTGACGAGCAGACATAAGTGTGCAAGATGAGCATCAGGGGATGCTTATGGGGACCGGACCTAAGGATCAGTAACCGACTTTAGGATGATAACCCTTCGTGAAACTACGTTTATGTAATTGTATAGCTTCCGTTGTTATTCTGTTGGATTAAGCTCACGCTGTGGCGTTGATATTGTACCAACCTTTCGGTAATGAAAGTTTTTGTTGACTCCAAATTTTTGGGTGTTACAAGTTGGTATCAGAGCTTTAGTTTAAGCGAACTAGGTATTGACCGTAGTGTACCTAGACTTAAACTTCGTGCACTAATAGACATGTAACCTACCATGGGTAAAGTATTAGGTGGGGAGAGCGCTGGGGATACGGAATACATGGATCGAGAATTTGCGTCAATATAGGCAGGGAATCTCGTGTACGGTCTATTCATAAATCACTTAGCTACTGAGTTGTGAATGTATCGTCATTTGGGTATTCTTGGCTACTATCGATGTAATGATTGATAAATGTTGGTACGTATGGTAGTCTATTCTTACTTTTCTTGATTTCCTTGTGATAGGATAATTGCTCGGTCATAAAGGACCCCTAGTTATGATAAGTCTTTATTTGAAGCTCATGTTTTGATGATTGATGTGAAAGCGGATTGAGTGCGTTGACTCGAGTTTGAATTAGTGATAAAAGTAAATATGTAGGATTGGAAGGCATGTTCCGGAAAATGTTTACTTCGGTAGATGGTGCGGATATTGGAGGTGGGTGAGATAGATACAACTTATGTATCGAACGTTAACGAAAGATTATGTAGTATGTCATGCAAGTAGGCTATGATGAGCTAGGCTTAAAATCGACTTAAACGTGAAGAGAGTGATCATTAGGAATAGGAATATTCCTTCATGTGATAAAATCTGTTTAATTTACTGAGTTGGTTGGTTGTTTGTAAACAAGTCTAGATTCTAGAAAGCCTCTCTCTTTCAGTAGTCGTGACAAATTTTATGGATTTAAAATAAGAGGATCGTAAGAGGAAATCGGATGGTTTTAACCTGAGATCGAATATTGAGGATTAAAGAGGGTGACTCGTAATTGACCAGAGGTCGAGCGGTTAGTTGAGAAAGACCCATACCTGAATAGTATGGGGGTAAGAACTTGTGGAGATACCTTAGGTAATACCAAGGGTAGAAGTCTAAGATCCAGTCTAAAATAGGAGTCTATCAATGTAACACTTGGATGATGTTATCTAGTACGATATAAAGGACTTGCACCTTATTTGAGATCGCTTAGGTGATTGTGAAATACCGATGGTAATATAGGAGGAGTGTAAGTGGTTGTCTTGGGTGAATAGGTAGCCTACCAACTTCGTAGTGTTTTATACAATATGGCCATCTTGTCACGTGAATATTTCCAATTGGTTTTGCAAAATGACGTATGTGCCAAAACAATGTTTTCCAAAACGTTGAGCGTTCCATAAAGTTATCTCAAATCAACGGTTGTCGAGTTGTTACCGGGTGCATTTATCGAATAAATTTTAATAAAGTAACCGTATATGAGATCTTGAGATGACTTGAATTACAATGATTATAAATACAATCTTACATAATTTACCGCTTAAACAAGATTTATAAAGGTGTGGACGCACTTGGGTAACTATTTTGTTAAACTGTGTTGAGATTGTGGTCAAATGACTTCGTGGGTTACATCCACACTAATGGAGTGAACTAAGTAAAATTATTTTAAGACGTCAATTTTGGGTCTATTGAGTTTAGAGCTATTGCTCGGTTTTGACTATAAGAACTTGGGGAACAAGTCTCGATTTCTAAAATAGCTCGATTATGAGCTTTGATTTTAAAGGGCTCGGTTATGAACTTGGTTTCTAGAATAGCTCGATTGTGAGCTTTGATTTCTAAACAGTTTGGTTACGAGCTTTGATTTTTAATATTTTGGTTATAAGCTTCTATTTTAAATAGCTCAGTTATGAGCTTTGGGTTCTAAAATATCGAAGTGGTAAGCTTGGATTATTAATCGCACGGCGATGAGCTTTAGGACTTTGTTGCATTTGATGCTTTTACACTTAAGTCAGTCGTAGTTGTTGGGACTACTAGGTGTCGCAAGACTTGGTTGGGAACCCGTGTCGCATGACGGTTAGCTGGTTAGTGGTCACTAAGAGGGTTAAACCTGAGGGGTCTACCATGGTTGACAGTCATATTATGGACCTCTTGTTATGAGGGTTGATTTTCGATAAGTAGCCTTAAGTGTGCAAATTCGAGTTGGATTTTCATTAAGTAGCCCCAAATGTTGTTGAGCTCTAGGATTGCGACTCATAGGTGTTTGGCATGAAATTAGTTGTCTCTTGGTAAGACTAGTTGGGGGTCATAGCAAGCACTTAGAGCTTTGTGGGTTGAAGTGTTGTACGATTAATATGGTATAAGTTATGTATTCTATGTGCCATCACACTCTCCGAGAATACGGGTCATGCCGTTGTTGTCAAGTCTTTTGTGTAAAATACATGTGTGCTTGTATCCCATTGCGTGTTTTTGATAAATGTTCGCCTTGCATAATTTTGGGGTTATCAAGTTTCTTGATGTACTAAAATTGTGGTTGAAGGTCGATGCCTATGTGCGGACTGATTACATGCTATCCTCCAATGCGTTACATGAATTAAATTGGTTTTATCTTTTATGAACATGCTAATATATAGTGGAGTAACACTTTAAGTGCCAGCTATTACAAAGAGAAGTTCTATAGGGTGTTGGAGCGTGTTTCTAAGAGATTGTAGCGAACCGTCTAGAATGAGATTTGTTCGAGCGGATTAAGTGACCATGTTTTGGAGGTCTCTTTGGGATTCGAGAGAGACAAGCTGTAAGAGGACATTTACTTCTATCTAAAGGTCTTAGAAGGGGTAGCAAAAGTTAAATGTGTATATATTTATATATCGTGACTCTAAGGTTCAATAAAGATTTTAGTAGTACCCTGGTGGTATAGATGAGTAAATATTCTCCATGCGTAACTAGAGATCGAGAAAATGTTATCAGTGGTACCACATTTGGTGATCATGTGATGTATACTAATGACTTTATACGTAGACCGAGAAGTGCATGTTGTCAGTGTATTAATATTGCCATGTAGGAGGAACCTTTTGTGAATATAAAGGTGATTTTGAAGACGTGACTTATAATTAAGTTACGTGAAGTAGAAATTTGTAGTGGACATAATGGCGTGATACGCCAGACTAAGCATGAAACTTAGGATATGATGACAAGTATTGATGGGGATAAGCAGTGGACTTGTATTGTTTAATCAAGATGGATTTGAGGGAGAATTCGTATTTCGAAATTCAAGATTTAGTCACCTAAGGCAAAGTTAGAATTGCGTAGGTGATTGGATAATTAGAAGGGCTATGATAGTGCGAATGTGGAAATTTATGGATTTAGTGGAAATTAGCGATTTGCTAAGTGAAGAAACTTACCTTCCTTATGGTATCCATAGGCGAGTAGAAGGAATTTTCGAGTTTCTTTGAGAATTAATAACGACGACTAGACACCGTTAGTGAGAGTGTGGAGACACTCCTTGGTAGTAAAGTGACTCTTAGTCAAGTGATCGACTTTAATAGGAGGTGAATGATGTATGGTACCTTGAACCATAGAATTTAGTCGACTTGGTTTGTTTAAATTGTACAAAGAGCTAAGGTTGCGTATTCTAGTGATATTATCTTTATAAACGAGTCATGTATCGAAGGATAGGCGTAAAGTAGTGACTTGTGATGTTTTGATGAGTTACCCTTAAGTTAGAAGGTTATATCGGCATTTTCTTTGGGTACATAATTGAGACCAGTGTTGGTTTAACCGACTGGTATAGAGAGAGCATGGTCGTCTAATTTTGGGAAATGATTGAACGAAGTTGTCTTTGTAGTTCAGAAAAAGATTAGGAATTTCGGGGACGAAATTTTATTTTGGTGGGGAGGATTGTAACACCCGTAATTTTCGGAATTTGACCTTTTGGGATAAATGTGAAAAATAGGATTTTTGATCAAAACCTAGATTTTATGGTCTTGTTGAGTGGGAAATTGAATTACGAGTGCAACGGTTCTTTCGGAATCGAAATCGGAGCTATAACGAAGAAGTTATGACCAAATTAGTTTTCGGAGTTGGCTGCTGGAGTAGCCTCGTGCCGCGAGCTCAAGGCCTCGCGCCGCGAGCTCGGTCAGATCAGAAAACGGGTTAAATACCCTTCTTCTTCATTTGAGCATAACTTCCTCATTTCAACTCCGTTTCTCTCGATTCTTTTTGTATTCTTCTCGATTTTTCGAGCTCTTCAAGACTACATCAATGGATTTCAAGTATTTGGTGGTTCTAAAACGTTGGTGTAAGTAATCTCTTCATCTTCTTTGAGTTTAAGCTTAGATTGGGGGGTTTTTCATCTCCAAACCTTTTCTTCCATACTTGCCTTAGATTTGGTGTTGTTTTAGGTGGATTATATGCTTTGGAAGGTGTTGGAGGCTAGATCTACTAGTTTAGAAGGTGGAGATTTCTATGGCTTCATCTTCTCCAACCATCTCACCACCATTTTGGGGATTTCTCCATTCTAGGGTTTTGATTCAAGGTCCGAGAGGGTAAGCTTCATTCAAGCTTTTAGTATAGATCTTGTTTACGTGACGAAAGTTAAAGAACTAATCTAGAGTTCGATTTCTTATTTATTTAAGTGTTCATCTAAATCACCTAACTAGGGTTTGTATTTGGGGAAAACCATGGATCTCGACGATCCATGGGGTGTTTTCGAGTTGTGTTGTTAGTTTATCATGTTATATCATCATAGGATCGATCATAATCATTCGTGGGGTGTTTTGGGGGTCGATATTGAGTTTTGGTTGAGTTTGATTATAGTTTTTGGAAGAAAATCGCAAGGAAGAAGACCCAGTTGCGTGCCGCGACCTGGCCCGTGACTTGAGGTCGCGGGGTGAGGTCGCGCAAGCTTCTGTTCCCATTTTGAAGTTTTTCGTTTTCTATCCTTTTTGAGTTTTGGCTTTGGGCTTTCCTTAAGGGTTATAATAGATGATGTTTGGGAGATTTTGGGGACAATTGAGATAGTCTAGCCTAGCTCTAGACTAGTGCTTCGGTTGTGAACCGTAAGTGTCACTTTTGGTGGTTTACTTTTGTATACTATACTATGATTGTATAGGTACTATCTTGTGACGTGTTTAGCTATCAAATCCGTGTTTGTTGCGAAGAATATCAAGGTGAGTTGCTAAAACCGTTTTGTTAAAACTGAGAGCACATCATCTTGTTGATTTACGTGTCTTGCTTGGTTATTGTAAATAAACATGATTTTGGGATGAAATACCTGAATTGTTAGGTTTACGGATTGCCATAAAATGAATGATTAACGATGCTTGTATGAATGGCTTGACTTGGAATATCGTAAACATGGAGTAGATTATCATATGCTACCAATGCATGAGTTAAATCTATGTGATTATATGATGTATGTATTTATGAGAAATACGTGTTATTATGTATGCCACAGAATGATGTGAAGGAATTAAATCCCGAGCATGTGGACTTGTATGAAATTAATGAAGGGCTTGAGACCCTCGATCAATACCTATGAAAGGTTAAGATAATTGTATGAGTCTTTCTAGGCAATACGTATGTGTAATTAAGTATATTCCGTGCCATGTTTCCACACCAAACAGTCTTGGGAGGTACTGAAATAGGTACACACCTATGTCGCCGGCTCTCGGGTTGCTCCGAGGTGCACGGGCCCCAGTGGATGATGCCAGGCTAAATTCGGCATCGGGGTGTTTGGAAGTGACGAATGATGGAACTGACGGCGGATATACGGCTATATATATATAAATAACAATGGACGATCCAACGCAATATGTCCACACCAAACAGTCTTGGGAGGTACTGAAATAGGTACGCACCTATGTCGCCGATATCTCTGGTGGCTCCGAGGTGTGCGGGCCCCAGTGGATGATGCCAGGATAAATTCGGCATCGGGGTGTTTGGAAGTAACGAGTGTAGGGATGTTGGTTGGTGGAAGTGGGTCGCTCCCACTGTTTCCGAAGATAAAAGATAAAACATATAAGTATACTTAACTTATGTACAATTACATACTTATAAATATATCATACGCTGTAACATGCCTTTATATGTACATTGTTATATGCTTGGTACAACTCAGTAGGCTCTTTTGGCCTAACACTTGGGTGGTGTCGATGTGTCTCTCAGGTGCTAGTGACGAGCAGACATAAGTGTGCGAGATGAGCATCAGGGGATGCTTATGGGGACCGGACCTAAGGATTAGTAACCGACTTTAGGATGATAACCCTTCGTGAAACTACGTTTATGTAATTGTATAGCTTCCGTTGTTAGTCTGTTGGATTAAGCTCACGATGTGGCGTTGATATTGTACCAACCTTTCGGTAATGAAAGTTTTTGTTGACTATAAATTTTGGGGTGTTACAGTCGGATTGGGAGCGGACCACGTGGAAAATAAGGGACAACGTGGCCCAATGAGGGCCCGCCACGTCACGCGGGCCGCTCTTCGCGGGTGCCTCGGTAGCGGCCGGACCAAAAAGCCGCCGGAATGCGCTTTTTCGACGGATAGCGGCCGTCGGCACCGGATAGCGGCCGACCTGTAGCGGATCAGTGGGTATTTTGGTGATCGGCGGAAGAGAATGGGTAAGAGGTTAATTGAATTTTCTAAAATGTCTAGTTTAATTATTTTCTCTTTTCGTTAACATGATGACATCTTAAATACTTAAATTTAATCATTTGATAGACCAATTTAAAAAATACATAACTTGATGATGTCATCATGTATTTCTTACTTTTTTTCTTTCTTAATACCGTATTAATACTGTATAAACACTATATTTGGAACTAACAAATATGAAAAAAAATATCTTCCAAAATTACCTATGTCAATTTCTTTTTAATTTTCTAATTTTAATTTCGTAAATTATACTTTGTATCCTTAGAATCGTTCGATTAAATTACTTTTTATCTCTAAGTTTTTCATTTTTCAGTTTACATTTTTATCACATAAACATAAATAATATATATGTACTAAAATGTATTAATTTTTTTTTCAATAAATTACACCATTATAATCGTCTCGATAATACATTCAAAATGAGTCTAATATTGGATATTTTTTAATTTTTTAATATTATTTTTAATTTAAAGATATTACTTTGTCTAATATTGAGTCTAATATTGAAATTTAAAGATTCCATCTTTTTAATTGTCAAATATTTTTAGCAAATATTTTAAGAATTCTTGAAATATTTTTTTTAACAAATTATACTATTATAATCATCAAATCAAAACCTTCAAAATGAGTTCAAATGTTATGAGTTTGAAGACCCACTATCGAGCGAATCTTTTTCAGTTTTTTATCTCTTGACCTTGAATTCTATACATAAAGTTCAATTGTTTATGTATATTTTTCAGTTTTTTGCGCTGCAACGCGTGCAAATACGTATCTAGTAAGTTAATATAACCAACAAAGGAATATATATGTATATATATACTAGTCCAATACCTGCGCGATGCGGCGGGTGTAAAAGTTAGTGTAGATCAATAACATATAAATTAGCAACTCAAAAGGGTTGTAAGTAACTAAGCAATATAGATCGCCCCTGACTCTTTCTCTCTCTCTTTCTTTCTCTCATTCTCTCTCTCTCTCTCTCTTACTATATATATATATATATATATATATAAATATATATAAAAAGTCCGACTAATCCCCGATAATTTTGGGGCTAAACATGGACCCACTTAAATACCCGTATAATTAAGTGGATATTATGTGCACGGGAAGGTTCGAACTCGGTTAGGGCGCTATGAACCCCACGAGCGATAACCAATCCGACACAACCCATTGTTGATTGTGTTTTACATTGTTATACATGGTGCATAAAGAACAGTAAAGTTGTATATTGAAATCTTGAAAAATAACCGTTTTCAAGACTTATTTTTCTTTAATATATACGTAGTATAGATTAAAACATAAGTGAAAAACAAAAATGTAAAAAATATATAATAAATTAATTTGCATGTACTCTTGATATTAAATAATACGATTAAATTAAAAAATATTCAATATTAGACTTATTTTGAAAGTATTGTCGAGACGATTACAATGTTATTATTTGCTAAAAAGAAAAAAATGAATATTTTAATACATTTTACTTTAGTTCATATACATTATTTGTGTTAATATAATAAAATGTAAGTGCAAAATGAAAAAGTAATAGATTGAATGTAAATAAAATTAATTAGTTATACGGATATTAAACGTAAGTTATAAATTAAAAATGATAGAATGAATATTTAATAAGGGCATCTTGAGAAATTGAATAGTCAATCTTGAAAACTGAAATAAAATTATTACTTTTATATAATGGAATATATAATATAACTGCATAAAAAATATTCAATATTGGGCTCATTTCGAAGGTATTGACGAGACGATTATGATGGTATAATTTGTAAAAAGATGAAATGCACTTTTAATATATTTTAGTTCATAATATATGATTATTTAGACTATAAGATAAAGGTTTAAAATAGAAAATGAAAAAGTGAAGGACTAAAATAAGATTTAATAACTAACTATAGGGGTACAAAGTGTAAATGTGTACAATGAGTTTTGTTGAACAAAATAACCAACTTTATGAGTTATTCTCTTTATATAATAGTATAGATATATATCATGAATTAGAGCAATATTATCTTCATATTATTTCATAGCACATGAGCATATATGATATCACGATCATTTTGATTCCTAGCACGTTTTTTTATTGTGTGAACAAAACCAAACACAAAGTTCACGACTAACCAAACAATCTACTAGGTTTGGACAACAACACCACTTATTTCCTTCTCCAGGAGGGAGACTTGGATCAGGATACGAGTTGCAGATTTGCCACCCTATTTCTTCGTTCTCTAATTTTGAAACGCCAACATCATAGCCCTCGCTGTCGCTGCTTATAATTTTTGAGCCTACGTACATTTATGATGACAAGAGGGATCAAATTCAATAAATGACTAACAATGTGTTATATATAATATATATACATACAAATATATGTACATATATAAACATAATTCAAGAAATATGGAATACTAAGGAAGCATGCATGCACTTTCTTTTACCATGGATGTAATGAAAAAATAAAAAAAGAAAGAAAGAATGATAAAACTTACAATTATAACCAACAAATAATGTTAGAAACGTTAAACATAAGATAATAGCATAGGTTTTCGTGAGCTTGGTCATAGCGTCGTATGTTCTTTCGGACTTTTCACGTTTTTGCTTGAAATAAACCAGAAGAATTAAGATGAGATGACATTTGACCTAACTCTTATGCTTATATACATATTAATTTATCATTTAATCCCTTCTTTTAGTAAACCGTAAATATTGATTATACTTAAATGAGATATTGTAACACTCGGAAAAAATATTAAATAAGTAAAATTTAAGTTAAGAATATATAAATTTTTAGTCTTCTTTTTAAAAAAGAGGCATTATTAAATATGTGTGTGTCTAGTATATACACACATATAGTTTACGTTTTCATTTTAATTAAAAGCTTTATTAATCAATTATAGGAATTGAGATCTTATTTCTTTTTCGTACGTATAAAAAGCTTTATTAATTTATTATCCGAATTAAGCCTTATGTTATATTGCAAGCTTTAATTATTAAATAAGAATTCATTTTCCTTTGTAACTTATTTTTAATTATAAGGCCTTTGTAAACGAAAGGCGACGGTGTTCCGTATATATTCACTTCAAAAGAGGATTTTCTTTGTATTTTTCACATGAACTCATTTTCAAACCTTTTCTTTCTCTTCATTCATTCACTTTGATTGAAAAGCATCTATGAGCATTTAAATCATTCTCTTCAAAAAGATTTATACACTTTGAATCCAGATCAAACTTCAATCTCTTCAAACCTAGGTTATTACAACTAGTGCTCAACACCGCGCGTTGCGCGGTGGCAAGAAATTTTGTTATAAAATATGAAAAAGTTAAGGTTAAGCGAAATTGGTCATTTAATAACAAACTAAATGTAATTTAAGGAGGTGAATGGGAATGGTTATAATACAATACACTATTTTTGTATTAATACGTTATAAGGATCAATTTATTGTAAAAAACCTTAGTGCAAATGTTTAAGAACATGGGTAAATGTTGATGAAGAGGATGGAGGTTTATAGTGTTAATTTTTCTCTCCTACCTTAATTGGTTTTACACCCATCAGATGAATCATATAATCATATGTTGTTCCTCTCTAACTCTCTTGAGGCAAACCAAACTCACTTTTGAGAGCTTTTGGCATGTCACGTTTTCAAAATAGATGTCCATTGTAATCTTTAAAATATGCAACTATTCAAAATAAACACGAATGATACGATTATTAATCAACAAAAACTGCACATTTTAGACAATCACATAACCACACTCTCACACAATTTAGAAAGTGAACTCATAAAGTAATTATATCAATAACTCTTTTAGCTAATAAAACACCATTAATGAAGGAATAGCAAGTGGATTTAGAGTCAGGTAGAAGATACAATGGCTTGAAATGTAATTATTCTTATATACAATGTTGAAAGAAGTTCAACATCATAAGGTTTCAAGTCTTGGATGCAAAAGTAAGAAATTTATAGTCTAAAATAAACTCTCTTATAACCTGGACATAGTTCAATCATAAACGTAAGCAACATTTGGAATAGATAGCAAATCAAGTACAACTCAAGTAGCACATCCGCATTTGTATGAAAAGATTTTATCATAAACTAAAATAATACAACCTTAATCATTAGGACATCTTTTGGGTTAATTCAATAGAATCATTTTACTTTATCTTGGACAAGGGACCTTAGAACTCATCATTCAAACTTTAAATGCAAATAACTTTATTATATATTTTTACTAATAAATCTTTTTTCACTTTAGTGGCTCATATTTAACATATTAATTCAACATTACTCTGTTAGTCATTTGTTTAACTACCAACCAAAATACTATCAATCAACAAATTAAACATAATAGAAAAGGTGAAACACTAATGAGTAGACAATCAAACTCACAAACAATATAAAATGTGAATTGAGGACGTAAATATGTCAGTATAACAATATTTTTAGCAAATAAAAACGTTACTAAGGTAGGAATAGAAAGTGGACATGAAGTATAGAAGAACTTGTTTTTTTATAGAGCCCACATATCATTATCATCTAAAAAATTGTTCAAACCATTAATTTTATCATTAAAATACATAGATGAATGTACATTTGGATACTTGTGCACCGAATAAGCGGAGGCAACCTGTAATCCAGAAGACAATAACAAACATCATCAAGCAAGCAAATGAGCAACAGCCGAAGACAAATGATTTATGAAGGTGAGCATACCCCTAGTTGGGATGGGTAGACCCGCTGGTTTGTTCCGGCTTTTTTACTGCTTCTTTTGTCAACTCGTCGCTGAGTTCTTCGGTCACCTGCAAAAATACATGAAAGGAACACCAAAGTTAAAAGGGTGTGTACATATCACATCCTAAATTGCACATGGTTAATAATTAACCCTATAATGATCATTCAATAACATCATAGCTTTCTTAACATGGAGAAATAAGATTATTGTTATGGAGAAAGCTATTGATTAGAGATTCAAGCTCTTTCTAATTTACAACTTATCACCTGCAATGTGGAGTGAAAACATAGTAGTTATTGGAACTCCTACCATCAAATAAATTTCCAACATAAGTATTTTAAGGTAAGTACTTCTACGTTGGAACCAAACGACATAGTAAATCAATAAATGTTTTTTACCTTCAAAACCATCAGCCTTATGGACTAAATGCACCAGCAACTTGTGGAAACCATCGTCCACCTTGAATATTGCTTCAACTCACTTGGTATCAAAAGTCTTGCAAACTAATTGTTGATGTAATTCTGACTTAGTCAGTTTGTTGACCAAGTCTTTAAGAGTAGCTTAATAAACATAGTGGAGTCCAAGTGTTTAGGAAGGTAGCATGGTAGTAGTGGAATCCAGATTTTTAGGCAAATAAGTTGGCATGGGATTTATCCCTTAGCCAGAAGTAGGTTATAAATAGGCAATTTCTTTTCCTTTGTAATTCAAGTTTTTCCTTTCATCGTAAATTGAAAAGTCTAAGCATTCAACCATCTGTGTGTTTTTTCCCTTTTGTTTTCTGCAGTAAAGTTTCTTTCCAACACTTGGTATCAGAGCCAAGTTGTTCATGCCCAAGTATCCCAGGTTCCAAACTATGTCGATATCCACCCAACTTGCTCCTAGAGATACTGGAAGTGTGCCGTTCCAATGTCCGATGTTGACACCGTCTAATTACACGACGTGGGCGATCAAGATGGAGGCAATAATGGATGCCCAGGGTGTCCGGGAAGCACTCGAACCAGCAGCCGGAGTGGCCGTGGATGAAAAGAAGAACAAGACAGCACGTGCATTCATTTTTCAAGCACTTCTGGACGATATTTTGCTGCAAATCACAAAGAAAAAAGAAGGCTCAGGAAGTTTGGGAAACCCTGAAGATACGATATCTCGGTGCTGATCGGGTACAGAAGGCACATCTTCAAACTTTGAAAAGTGAGTTTGAAGTTCTCCGTATGAAAGATGGCGAAACGGTTGATGAATTCACCGGTAAATTAAGCGGACTGGTCACCAAGTTCAATAGCTTGGGTTCTATGATTGAAGATGCCACACTGGTAAAGAAATTACTTGATTCGGTACTGGATAAATTTTTCCAGCTAGTTGCATCGATCGAACAGTACTCGGACCTCAATACGATGCCGTTTGAGGAGGCGATTGGAAGATTAAAGGCATACGAAGAACGTATTCGCACCCGAAGTACCAATGCAGATAATAGCGGGCAACTCCTTCTAAATCAGACAGAATGGCAAGGAAAGAAAAAAGGTGGTAATGCAGATCATCGGCGAGCAGAAGGGGGCGTGGTTCACCTGGGTGTTTTGGTGTAGAAGCACATGGTCGGGGCAGAGGACGCAGAAGAGGGAACAACCGTGGGAGAGGACGGCGGGGTGCCTTCTCTACGCCTCGTAGGGCTGCCACATCATGTAGCAAGGACAAAAGCCACATCAAGTGTTTCAATTGCGACACTTATGGGCACTATGCCTCACGGTGTCCCAACCCGAAACGAAAAGACGACGAAATAAACTTGATCAGAACCCAGGAGGATGAACCAGCACTAATGATGGCAATATGTGTACAGGAAAAACCAAAGATGGTGCTCTTAAATGAAGACAACGTCTTACCGAAGAGGTATGCTTCTGACCCTAAGGAACACAATGATATCTGGTACTTGGACAATGGTGCTAGCAATCACATGACTGGAAAACGATCTCACTTCGCTGAGCTGGTCAGAGATGGCTCTACGGTCGAGATCAAGGGAAAAGGATTGGTGCTGCTGGAATGCAAAAATGGCGAGCAACGCCTAATCCCCGAGGTATACTACATCCCTGATTTGTGTAGTAGCATCTTAAGTCTTCGACAGGTCACTGAAGACAGGTGCAAGGTGTTACTACTCGGAGACTTTCTTTGGATGTACAACAGGAATGGGAAGCTTCTCATGAAGGTACGACGATCCAGCAATTGTTTGTATAAAATTCGGCTTCACTCGACTAGGCCAGTTTGTCTAGTTGTCAGTTTGGATAAGGCGCATGGTTATGGCATGCCCGGTTGGGGCATCTGAATTTCCAGGCAATGAAGCAGATGGTTGCCAAGGATATGGTACGGGGAGTACCAAGCATTCCGCATCCTACACAGTTGTGTGAAGCGTGCCTCGTCGGAAAGCAAAGTAGATTATCATTTCGATACAAGCACAATACCGAGCAAGCAAACCACTAGAGTTAATCCATGCAGACTTATGCGGTCCAATTACACCTGAAACATCAGCTGGTAATCGCTACTTCATTCTGTTAGTTGATGATTTTAGTCGTTTCATGTGGGTGTATGTTATCAAGAGAAAAGATGAAGCAGTAGTGGCTTTCAAGAAGTTTAAAGTGCAGGTTGAGAACGAGACTTCATCCAAAATAAAGATGTTGAGAACGGATCGTGGTGGAGAATTTGTTTCTCAATGTTTCTCAGAATTTTGTGAAGCAGAAGGAATACAACGACAATTCACTGCACCGTATACCTTACAACAGAACGGGGTGGTGGAACGTCGCAACTGTTCTGTGCTCGAAACTACAAGAAGCTTACTGAAAGCGATGGCAGTTCCACAAACCATGTGGGGAGAAGGGGTTCGACATGCATTGTACCTATTGAACCGAGTTCCAACCAAAGCCGTGAAAGACATGACGCCGTATGAAGCCTGGAAAGGGAGAAAACCCGATCTCAAGCACGTTAAGGTGTGTCACTGCACTGCACATGTAAAGGTACCCTCCATTCGCACTACTAAACTTGATGATAGAAGCAGGCCCATGGTCTATCTAGGTGTTGAACCCGGGAGTAAAGCACATCGGCTTTATGACCCATACCGAGGAAGAATATGCGTGAGCCGAGATGTAGCATTTGAGGAGAACCAGAAGTGGAACTGGACCGAAGATTATGGCAATGTAAACTATCGAGGTTCCGCATGGGCAAATTTCATCGTGAGTGAGCAATCTGAAATTGCTTCGGAAAACACTTCTGTCACGGTAGACGAACCTGGTGAAATTGAGACGGGAGGCATCGTACCAGACACGTCACCAGAAAAACCAATATCTCCAGCACCGCACTCGCCAGTAGTTGGACCGTCGTCACCGACATCTGTAAGTACACCTGATTCTTCCACTTATGATGATACACCTGTTCGAGGCTTTAGATCTCTTGCAGACGTCTATGCAAAGGCACAACAGGCTGAACTCGACCCCAAAGACTTGCTCTTAGCTTATGATGAGCCAACTAATTATCACATGGCTGTTGGTGATAAAAACTGGAAGGAAGCGATGCAAAAAGAAATTGATTCCATCGAAAGGAACCAAACCTGGAAGCTGACGGAGCTGCCGACTGGGTACAAACCAATTGCCCTCAAATGGATCTTCAAGTTGAAGAGAAATGCTGCTAGAGAGGTGATAAAGTACTAGGCGAGGTTGGTCGCCAAAGGGTATGTGCAGCAAAAGGGGGTAGATTTTGCTGAAGTATATGCTCCTGTAACACGGCTAGAGACGGTACGTTTGTTATTGGCTTTGTCTGCCCAAGAGGGTTGGCAAATTCACCATCTCGATGTCGAGTCGGCTTTTCTACACGGTGACTTGCAGGAAGAAGTCTATGTATGTCAGCCGGAAGGATTTACTGTAGCCGGAAAGAGCACATGGTGTACAAATTATCCAAAGCTTTGTATGGTTGCGTCAGCCGTAGAGCTTGGAACATACCTTGATAACACGTTGAAGCGGCTTGGATTTCAAAGTGCCCATGAACAACGGTGTACAAGTGTTGTACCCGTGATTCGGTTCTCATTGTTGGTGTTTATGTTGATGACTTGTTTGTAACATGAACTAGCAAACTAGAAATCCACGCATTCAAAAAACAAATGAAGGGTGAATTTGAGATGAGCGACCTCCGCATACTCTCCTACTATATTGGCCTAGAAGTTCAGCAAGATGGCAGTGGCATTACCTTGAAACAAACGGGTTATGCAAAAAAGATATTACAGCAGACAGGAATGTTGGAGTGTAATCCATCCAAGTTCCCAATGGAACCAAAGCTCCAGCTATCCAAAGATGAAGAAGGGACACCGGTGAATACAACCGAGTATCGAAGTCTTATTGGCAGCTTGCGGTACTTAACACATACTCGACCGGATATCAGCTTTGCTATGGGAATGGTTAGCAGGTACATGGAATCGCCAAAACAAAGTGATTTGCAGGTGGTAAAACACATCTTAAGGTATGTCAAGGGAACGTTGCATTCTGGCCTTAAATACTGAATGGGTGGTGACAAGGAGCTGATCGGATATAGTGACAACAGCCATGCCGGTGATCTGGATGATCGAAGAAGCAGTACCGGGCTGGTGTTCTATTTCTCCAGAACACCTATTGCATGATGTTCTCGAAAGCAAAAAAGAGTGGCGCTATCATCGTGTGAAGCAGAATTTATGGCCGCCACTGCGACGACATGTCAAGCTGTCTGGCTGAGAGGTTTACTCACTGATCTAACAGGGTGGGCGTCAAAAGAAGTGGTACTTCGTGTAGACAACAAATCTGCAATAGCACTCATGAAGAACCCGGTGTTCCATGGGAGAAGCAAGCACATTGACACTCGGTTCCATTTCATCCGTGAGTGCGTTGAAAAGGGGCTGGTGTTGATGGAACATGTGAGCAGTGAAGAGCAACGTGCAGACATTCTGACCAAAGCCCATGGAAGGGTGAAGTTCACAGAGATGCGAGAAATCTTAGGTGTTGAAGATCTCACATGATCAAGTCAGAATTAGGAGGGTGATTGTTGATGTAATTCTGACTTAGTCAGTTTGTTGACCAAGTCTTTAATGCCCTATTCTCGAGTTTTTTAATGAAGGAAAGGGAAGGATTTCTAAGGAAACTAAGAGTAACTTAATAAACGTAGCGGAGTCCAAGTCTTTAGGAAGGTAGCATGGTAGTAGCGGAATCCAGATTTTTAGGCAAATAAGTTGGCATGGGATTTATCCCTTAGCCAGAAGTAGGTTATAAATAGGCCATTTCTTTTCCTTTATAATTCAAGTTTTTCCTTTCATCGTAAATTGAAAAGGCTAAGCATTCAACCATCTGTGTATTTTTTTCCCTTTTGTTTTCTGCAGTAAAGTTTCTTTCCAACACTAAATTCTATAAATATCATCAAAATTGAAACGGATGTAGAGGAAGAAATAAAGAGGAGAGAGAAGGGGAAATCAATTGTCTTGAAAGGGAAGATGGATAGTTTTAGACGTTAGCCAAGTATGAGAAATTTCCCAAAATCGTTTACTTCACGAAAGTGTATCGAACTTGTCACGAAAAGTTATTGTATGTATTGTACTTCCATTTTTACCATTTGACGTATCAAAACTATCAAAACCTACAATTTAATGTATTTCGTGACAAATTGGATACACTTTCATGACAAGTTGGATGCATTAAATGTTAGGTTTTGATAAAGTTGGGTACATACAATGACCATTTTTTAAACTCTGATACGTCAAATGGTAAAAATGAAAGTATAGTACATACAATAACTTTTCATGACAAGTTGGATACACTTTCGTGAAGTAAACCCTTTCCCAAAATAACCCCAACTCACAATAGAATCTTTTTCACAGAGGGAACAAAACGTCAATTGTAAATAAAGCATTTTAGAAAAATCAAAAAAACAACAAAATTTCTAAGTAGAATCCCTTTGCTAAGGATATGCCACGTCAATGCTTGAGGTTATTCCTTTAGTATATATAAAAGATTTCTAAGTTTTCTCTAAAACCTACAATGTAATCTTTAAATACTTTGTAAAACTAGATACATGTTTAAATGTGTTTAACTTCTTTACATGGTCTATTTTAGTTATTCTTTCCTCTTTTTGATGATTTGTTCATAGTTGTGCGTTTAGAAGATTTTATTGGACAAGCGTTATAATGCTGACTTGGTGAATAGTACGTTTATACGTAGACTATATGAGGATGATTATATGGAATTTTGTTTGTATTTTGTTATGTTTATGCGAAACTACATTTTGTGGATTGTTTGATCTAACTTGGGAATATTGTCTTAATGTGATAATTTCATGTTTATAAATGGACCTACGGAATTCCGATGTGATTTTAAACATGAAATATGGAAATTATCTCGTTATAGAACTGTTGTACATTTTTCTCACTTCAGATGTGTGACTATAAGGACTTTTCAAGTAGGCACTAGGAAAATTAAGTCTTGAGGTTGCTGTTACCTTTGAGGTAGAAACTAAGATCTTTGTTGCTTGAGGTGTTAGCTTATAGGTAAACGCTAAGTGTGTCGAGCGTTGAGGTGTTATTCATAAGAATAGACACTAAGGACAACTGACTCTTAAGG
Source organism: Centaurea solstitialis (assembly GCA_030169165.1). Taxonomy (NCBI): domain Eukaryota; kingdom Viridiplantae; phylum Streptophyta; class Magnoliopsida; order Asterales; family Asteraceae; genus Centaurea; species Centaurea solstitialis. The sequence continues at coordinate 34,919,723 of CM058042.1, read as the reverse complement.
TGAAACTTTTGTCGTTAGAACACTTGGGCATTTAAGTCTAAAGGTGTTATGCAACAACATTGTTTGAGTGACGATAACCCCAAAATTATACATGTTTTGGTCGTGCTGAATTGTAACATATATTTACACCCTTCTTTAGTACATTTTACTTCCGAAAGTCTTTGCTTTTTAGTTTTGCAGGATTTGAAGGTCCGTGAGCACAAAAGTAAGAAAAGAGGGGAAAAGATTTGGAGATCACATGACACAGAGAGCTCTCGCGATCGTGAGACCCCAGTCTAGCATCGCGAGAGTGACCAGATTCTAGAACATTCCTTCATGCTTCCCATCTGGCATCGTGAAAGATCCATACATTGAAAAGTTGATAGTGATCCTAACCATCGCATTGAAAGTTTCTTGATATCTGTGATCTTTTCAGGAATGACGCGGCTTCGGAAGATGCTATTCACCTAAGGCTCTTTCCATTCACTCTCACCGGAAAGGCAAGAGCTTGGTTTCAATCTCTCAAGCCTAGCTCTATTACCACTTGGGATGTACTGCGCAACAAATTCATATCCCGATTTTTCTCACCATCTAAAGTGGAAAAGCTAAGAGTCGAGATTCGCACCTTTCGACAACACGATGATGAAACCGAAGGATCTTTATGCTCAAGATTCATTGTGTATTGATCTTTGCTAATAACATATGATCCTATAGGGTAACACCTAATAGCAAGTTGACGTTTATTGATTATTTATTAAGTAATTTGATTATTAATAAATATAATCAACTCTTGTATATAATTGGAGAACTATTATTTTATAGAAATAATAATATCAAGAGAGAAATCAACTAATAACTCATAAGGTATGATTTATATGTTGTGTACATGTTATTTATTAGAATATTGATTACTAATAAATACTATCATTTTTAATTTTATGGAGAACTATTAATCTATGAAAATAATATTTTAAAAAGTATAACTAGTTATTGAATCATATAGTATGATTAAATAGTTATGTACATATTATATATAAAGTATAAATCACAAAATTGGTTTTGTCTTTTTGCTTTATATATATATATATATATATATTATAATGAAGTTGTTGGACTACACCATGATACTCCATACTTCTCTTACACTGTGTATGGATATATGTCATGGTGGTTGTAAGAAAGTATGGTGCATGAAAGTTAGAATACATAAAGTGTATAATGGCTCATTTTATGTGATCATCTAAATCATCCAAATCATCCAAATCTTCTATTCCATTAGCTTTTCTTTTCATCTTTGTTCCTATGAAGAACATCATGTTTTTGGTAGAATATACAAGTGTATCTCCGTAAGACTTATTTTGGAATAAGTGCTTAATGGCTTAAGAAGCTTATAATACAAGTGAAGACTAACATCTTGAAGTGTCTTACTCTTGCTTGGTGGATACATATAGAGGATTTCTACTTTGGGTTCTTGCCATCTACATCAACACCCCAAAACCGAGAGGGTTCAAAGTCTACAGAGGTTGTATCTCTTTATATCTCATTTAGATGTTTTAATCTTTCCATGGTTTTTGTAAGATGATCCTTTGTGGGAAATAAAATGTTTGTTGTTATACATTATTTATAAAATCCTTCCATTGTCTAATTTAAGTTTTTGGAACTTTATTTTGTATAAAACCCAATAGAAACGATAGCCAAAGTTTGGGAAAGATTCAAACGAATGATGAACTTCTGCCCGTGTCACGGGTTTAGCAAAAGTGAACATGTCCAAACTTTCTATAGCGGACTCAACTACGCGTCTCGGCGCATTCTTGATTCATTCGCCGGAGGGGTATTCATGTACAAAACGCCCATCCAAGGATATCAACTATTGGAGGACATGCTCATTCATAATATCGATTGGACTCTGGATAAGCGCACACATATCAGAAAATTTGCCAGAAATGTGTCCAACAAGTACACTCCAAAGGAGGAAGTGGCCGCTATGAAAAATAATCAGGTAAGACTTGAGAATAAAATAGATGAACTAACTAAGTCTATTCATGCCATGCAAGTTGGATGTGAGGAATTTCAAGGACCACACCTTACTTAAGATTTTCCTAACAAACCAATGAAGACTCCCGAGGAAGTTAGCTTTCTCAACCATGGAGATTATCAAGGGAGGTGGAACAACAACCGGAGCTTCAATCAAAGACCTCCCGGATTCTTTTCTCAAAGTCAACCAAGGTCGGAGAACGAGAATAGACCCCGTTCATCTTTCAAAGAGATTGTTGGAAAATTCATGGCGTCATAGTCAAAGATCAACGAGGAGGTAAGCCTAGCTCTCAGAAACCAACAAAGCATGATACAAAATCTTGAAACGCAGGTTGGGCAGTTCGCGCAAATACTAAGTGGAAGGATGCAAGGAGAACTCCTAACTCAAACCTAGGTGAATCCAAAAGCGGAGGCCACAAAAGGCGTGATGATGGTTGACATCAAAAGTATGAGCAAGTCAAAGAAAAAGAATTGGACCGACATCTACGAGCGAGTCTATGAATCCTCCAAAAGCGATTATGGCATGGAGGATGATTTGGATGCAATCCCGGAAGGTTTCACTCTTAAATTCATAGACTTGGGACTAGATGATCCGGCTGAGTCGGATAATTGGGAGGAACCGGAAGCAGAGACCAAGGACAAAGACGGGGAGGATCAAAAGCAAGGTGACTATGCAGAATTGGTAATCCCTCCAAAAAGTGGCAATCCCACAAAGAGCAAAAAAGAGAAGAAGGATACATCCAATTGAACCTTCATTTTACCAATTAAGGATGATCCGGGAAGTTACAACGTGCCCTTTTCTATTAATAATTTTACCGGAATTGCCTTAGTAGATTCAGGTGCTGCTCTTAACATGATACTCATTGGTTATTACAGGAAAGCATGAATCAAAAAGCTAAAACCGACGGAATATCGATACCATGGTGTGGACGGTAAGCCGACTAAGCCTCTTGGGATAGCCGAAAATGTGCCTATCAGAATTGGGGATTTCATCTACCCCATAGATTTTGTAGTATCGAACCTCCCCGAGGACACCGAAGTTCCTATTATATTTGGGAGAGCTTTCTTACATACGACACAAGCAAACATTGACATGTGCAACCAAGTTTTCAGCTTGGGATATGGTGAGACAAGGCTATTCTTCAATCCTGATGGAGGACCGTTCACACATCTTTTGAAACCATACAAATATCCCACCAAATTGGTCAAGCCAAAGTTTGAATCATTCCTCCCACATGCTAAGCCAAAAGCAAGCAATGCAATAGCTATACGGATGGAATCAAAATGAGAAGGTTCAAATGCAAGCACATCCAAGAGTTTCGAGAAGGGCCATCGCAACAAAAATGGCTCATCATCCAGACGTGCCAAGAAGTGATCAACGCAATGAGTCAAGCTCTAGACTCAAACAAAAATGAAGCGCTTCTCGGGAGGCAACCCGAGCGTTTTCTTTCACTTTGCATTTTTAGTGTGCGCTTTTACTTATGTTTTTGTTTGGGGATGAGATAGAACCTTAGAAATGTGTTTAAACATTCTATGAAGGTGAAAATCCGTGAATCCCCCATAAGAACACAAGTTTGGAAGCAAAATCTTTTTGTTTGATGTTTTTGATCATCATTTTGGGGCTGGACTTTATTGATAGTTCATGCATGTATATTGATGGTGATGATACATATTTCATCTATTCATTTGATGTATAATATGAGTTTTTGGTTTGTTAGCAAGAAACCCCCAAAAATCTTGTGATTTTATATGTTTTGGTGAATGAAAAATGGGGTTTTGATTCTGGACAGAATCTGTCCGATTTTTGCATGTGGTTTATACGACCCAAAAAGGGTTTTCTTGAACTCATTTTTCTTTGAAATTTTTATGGAACAATATTTTATGAATTAGGGTTCAAACCCCACTGGAATCGTGTAAAAACTCCAAGATTTAAACTCTTAACCATGATTAAACATTTTAGTGTGCATCAGTTCCTAGTCAGAAATTTATGTTAACTTCATGCATGCATAACTCTTTGACGGATTGTTCAAAATACATGATTCTTGAGTCAAAAATCAATTTTAATGAGTTAGCTTTCCAAAGACTCCAAAAACACATGATTTGGGGAAGTTTTATATGTTCAACCAATGAAAAAGAAATCGGAATGCAATCTGTCCAACCATGGCAGATTCATTTACTTGAGTTCTTGAGGTCACATATCATTCAAAAGTATCCAAATCGTGTGAAACAAGTTTCATATGTTAGATATTTGAGTTAACTTTCAAACCCCTTTTGAAATTCGAATTTTGGTGTTGAAATGAATTCTCCATGACCCAAACACCACAGACATGTCATTTCAGAATTATTGCATGCACACTGATTTCTTCATAATTTTTAAAATATGTTAATGATCTCCAAAAATCATAAAAATTGGTGGGATTATTGTTAAAACCCCTAATATTACTGGATAAAAATTTGGTGGTTTAACTCGTTTTGGAACAAGACAAAATGATGGTATTTTTGAAATACTACAAATCTGCCCAAAATCAGATTTCTTAGAAAATGATATTTTGCTTTTACCAAGAAATCCCCATCTTTTTGGACATTAAATAAATTAACAAAACTTATTTTTTATATTAAAATGAACTTAATAAATTATATAAAAGGCATTATATGGACATTGGTATTGACTTATTATTTACGGACCGTAAAAAAATTTAGAACTTACGACAACTACGTTTGTATTAGGGCATTTGTAGACTCGGGGCCGGGACTTGAACACGCACTAACGATTGTTTAGATACGCGAACGCTACTCTAGGTGAGTATTCACAGCCCCCGTTTTTACCGTTTTTACGTGTTTTGGGGTGAAAAGCGTGTTGATGATAAAAGTTATAAATTATGCTTTTTAGCAAAGTTATGTGAATTGTGTACATGTATGCTTTCTAGCAAATGTTATGTGAATTGTGTACAAGTAATGCTTTCCAGCAAGTGAATATGCATTGTGATGATATGTGCGAGTAAATTTTGCCCCTTAGAATATACACTACCATTAACTCATTAGGAGCCTATGACTTAGTGGATAGCGCTATTTGGTACCGATACCCACCCTAATGACTGACGAGTTGAGGGTGCACTATTTCGGAATTGACGACTACCCATGTGGGGCAAAAGATCCCCACCGCTGAGGTACTCGTTGGAAGATGACCTACACATGTGGAAGAAAGTTCCACCGCTGAGGTAGCTCGCAAGAACGCTCTGCCCATGTGGCTCGCTACCACACTCTGAGGTATTCGTTGGGGTTAACGGATTGGTAGTGGCTCGAATTTACATATCTTATGCATAAATGTGTATTTTGGTGTGAGCGAACGTCCAAGTATACACGTGGTTTGAACGTTTAAAGTGGTTCAAAAGTTTTCGTTGATAAGTCTGCATGTGAAACTTTTTGTGCATATAAAAACCTGTGAACTCACCAACTCTCGTAGTTGACGTCTCTTTTTAACATGCTTTTCAGGAAATCAGAAGGTGACCGATAAAGCTTAGTTTTGTTGTTCTTGAATTCACCAATCGAGACTTTATTATTATTATTTTGTTATGTTTGTAAAACACTTTAAATTATCGTTGGGTTGTAAACTTGTAAACGCTATTAAATTTTGATTATGAATGATTGGTGTTACTTATCTCCTATCGCTATGAAATCTGTGCTGTTGCACCTCGCGTTTCCGCTTTAGCGGGGTGTTACAGACACCTCCGGTGTAAGGTACGTAGGGCGTTGCGAGTGAGCACACCTTGAGCGCCCGTGTTCAAACCGGAACTGGGAGGGGATGAAAAGACTCTGCGAATTATCTCCGGGTGGTACCGGCCAGAGTACGTCCAGGTCCCGGGTGGTGCAATCTATTTTGGTAATTATTTATTCACCGGGTGGTACCGGGGCAAAATGCACTAGAGGGACTAAATATGCACAGATTGTATCTGATGTCCCGATGTTCTAGAAGTCGTATTTTCATTCTAAATACGATTTGGTATAAGTTTTACCTACCAGAAATAGCATGCGTCGGCTCGTGTGAGCACACCGTTTGCCGACACATGTGAAATATGGATTCTAGTCTAATAAATTTATTTTAAGGGTAATAATTTATAGAAGTTTTATAAATATAAACTAAATTGGAATTTTTATTCTTATTGTAGATGTCAAATTCTGTAATTCCGTTTTATACCCCTGAGGAGTCACTTCGTCTCATAAATACAAAATGGAAGCTTACAGGTCAAAATTTTCTAGTTTGGAAAATGCACCTTGATAATATCTTGCGTGCACAGGGTAAGCTATACGTTTTAGATAAACCTGTTCCACGACCTAAGAGTAATTCTCCTGAAAAGGAATTTACTCAGTATTTCAAATATTTGGAGGATGAATCGGATGTTATGTCAATTCTGATTTTCTCTATATCACCCGAGCTTACAGGAGATCTAAGAGTTAAATCCTGCCATGAGGTCGTGAAAGATATGGAAAACCAGCTAGGTTTCTATAAACACACAGGTAAGCTTCTGATAATGAAAGAGATACTTTCACTGAAGCTAAGAAAAGACCAATCAGTTAAAGATCATCTTATCGAAATGAGAAGGCTCTTTAAATGTTTGACGCGTCTGGGATACAAGATGACTCAAGAAGAGCTAGTGTATCTGATGTGGTACTCACTCCCAAAAGAGATATGTGACACAGCTAGCACTTACATGAAAGAACCAAAGAATGACATGACAAAAGTACATGAGGATATTTTGGCCAGTTTGGAGCCAAAGCCAACACCCGCAGAACTCATAGACAGTGATTGGATTGATGAGCTGGGAGATCTGAGTTGCCCAGAATGTGGTAGCCATGATATTTGCGAGCACTGGATGAATATCGACCAGATAGAGATCGGTTTACCTGATGCTCCATGTATCTTTATAATAGATTGCTTAATCACTTCTTATGAATCATGGGTAATTGATACAGGCAGTGGTAACCACATTTGTAATCATTTACAGGGATTCACTAGAAGAGAGACTTTGAGGAAGGACCGTTCGAACCTACGAGTTGGCGAAGGCACACCGCTTATAGCTGAAGCAGTACGATCTTATAGTCTTAGTTTACCCTTGGGTCTAGTTTTGGAACTAGAAAGTTGTTATTATGTTCGAAAGATGATTAAGAATGTTATGTCTTTTGATTTATTGGTAGACCAAGGTTTTTATTATAAATATGATTATAAAATGTTTTCAGTCTCTAAAAATAATATTTTCTATTTTTAAGCTACACCTGTGAATGGTCTATATACAGTAAATCTGCAAGATGATAATAAAGAAATCTATCATATAAGTAAACGATCCAAAGACATTGAGGATCAAACTTACCTCTGGCATTGTCGTCTAGGCCACAAAAACAAGAAACGCGTTGAACTACTCCTAAAAGGAGGTTTTCTTGGAACTTTTGATTTTAAACCTTTTGACAACTGCGAATCCTGTTTATCTGGCAAGATGACAAAGGAACCTTTCAACAAAGATAATGAAAGGGCCACTGACTTGTTAGAAACAGTTCACACAGATGTGCGTGGACCATTTAGTCATGAGGCAAGAGGAGGATACCGGTACTTCATTACCTTTACTGACGATTTCAGTAGATATGGTTATGTCTACCTGATGAAACATAAATCTGAAAGCTTTGAGACATTCAGAGAATATCAGAATGAAGTACAGAATCAACTTGACAGAAAGATCAAGTTTTTACGGTCAGATCGAGGAGGCGAATATCTTAGTCAAGAGTTTGGCAATCATCTGATGGAATGTGGGATTGTATCACAACTCACACCTCCGTATACACCTCAGATGAATGGTGTGTCAGAAAGGAGGAATCGTACATTGCTAGACATGGTACGATCGATGATGTGTCACTCTACACTACCAGTATCATTCTGGGGACATGCGCTCGAAACAGCAGCACATATACTTAACAGAGCGCCAACCAAGTCGGTAGAAAAGACGCCGTACGAGTTATGGAAGGTAAGAAACCCAAAATGTCTTTTCTGAAAATTTAGGGTTGTGAGGTTTACGTCAAACGACCTACCTCAGAAAAACTAAAACCCAAATCTGACAAGTGTTTCTTCGTGGGATATCCCAAGACCACCGTGGGATATTACTTCTACAACCCTGAAGAGAACAAAGTTTTTGTGGCTCGAAATGGAAAATTTCTGGAAGAAAAGTTTCTCAGTTCCGGGAACACCAGAGAGGATGTAGATCTACAGATAGTAGACAAAGATAACACTGCACCGACTGTTGAGCCAGAAATTCAACATGAAAATGTTGAACCTCAATCAGAGCCGATTGAGGAAGTGTAAACACAGGACCTTCGCAAATCCACTAGGGTAAGGTAAGAACCAGATAGGTATCTTGGATTTCTGGTCTCTCAGGTTGGTGGAGACTTGAATAAACCAACATCCTATGGAGCAGCTGTGTCAGGCAGTGTGTCTGAACAATGGCAAGAAGCCATGAAGGCCGAGATGCAGTGCTTCATGGAGCCCCAGTCATAAGCATCGACTTAATGATAGGTTGTCCTTAGACCTGAGATATTTGTTTGGGAACATCGGGACTACTGTACTCTTAGCGCGTTCTAACGCTGCACCGTAACAGGGCGGCCATACGGGACGTGACTAGATGCAGCGGATGTAACATCCCAAAAACCCATAACAATAATAATATGCATAAAATACAAATCCCAGTGATCTAAAACGCAATCTCATAATATTTGGTTCAAAAGTAAATAGCTAAAGAGTGCATGCGGAACATCCCTCCACAGTTGAGATTCTAAATTTAGGATAAACTACTACGCTTCTACCGGTAGAGCTACTTTAGAGGTCTACCTTCTCCTTGCCTCTCACCACACGATCTTTCCCTGAAAAGGGTTGTGTAACACCACAACCTCGACGACAAAGATCATACAATAATCAACATTCTAAACCTTTATAAAGATAAACGGGATACAAAAGTTACAAGATTTATGTTCAAAAGTCCCAAAATGCATAATCCAACACTATAACATCACGGAAGCATGAGGTCATTACAAAACGAAACTTATCTACCCCTTTATCTACCTGCTTACCCTTACAATACAAAAGATATAAACTACTTAGATACAAACCCAATATATATATATATAATAACTAAACTGCTAGCTGCTATATACCAAAAGAAGCTTTATATCTGATCACACCAACTACACGAGGTTGTCCTTATCTTTTACACCTTGGCCTGAAAATGAGAACAACTAAACGGTAAGCACAAAATGCTTAGTGAGGATATGGGAAACAACCAACAACTATGGGTAAACATATGTAATCATGTATAGTATTTCAGTTAAGTTCAAGAAGACAAATAATCCAATCAAACATATTTATAAGCACAAACGATACGCGAAAGGATATTTCACCAAGTAATAAACATATAGATATGATAAACAAATCACAATGAGGTCAATAAGGGAACCGTATCGCCACCGAGCTATCCCAGACGTGGCAAATACACAATACGAATAATCCTCCCGAACCATCCCGGATGATGTAAGGACCTCTCACCCGAGCTATCCCGGACGGTGAGCTAAAATGACCGGCACCATGTCCACGGCCAAACAATGCGCTCCATGCCCGAGCTATCCCGGACGGCATGGGCCTACGCGTGTCTCCCCGCGTGAACCAAATGGTAACACCGGGTAACACGTATGGAAGGGAGTACAATTGTCGATGTATATGTCAAAGTAAGGAGGCTAGCAATCATGTTAAGAATGAGCGAAAGAAAGAATTTGAATAGATTAAACACATGTAAAACACATAGTAATTAAAGTTGTCCCATAAACTCACAGTGGTAGCAATAATGCAAACAAAACCAAGATAGGCTCCAAACCGAACAAGGGTATAGGTCCTCCAACCGACCCCCACCGGAAGGCCCAAGTACACTTAAGTAACCCCTGTAGTGATCATAAAAATCTCGTAAGAAACCGACATCACTAGCTTAACCAAAGTCGACTAAAAATAGATTTAATCCTATATATATGACAGCTCATTCTCCTGTTTATAGGCAGCTTTGCGAGACTGTTTCGACCCATTTATAGCCCACATTTCATTTCGACTTCCAAATGAAAGTTGTAGTTCAATGTCTTAGCTTTCCAGAACATCTAACCACGTAGCAATCCGAGCTACGGTTGATTTTATATGAATTTTACAAAACAGCAGCTCTTTATGATAAATTGCTGTCAAAAACATAAAATTTTCCTTCTAAATTCCATGAAATGAGCATAATCACGAATCCAACACCAAAACTAATACATTAACATGATTAAAAGACATAAACTTAGTTCAATTCCCACATGCATGGTCAAGAACATCAATAAAACCCTTAAAACATACCTTATGAAAAGATTATTTCAAACCTTAACAAATTTTTGACTTAAATCATCATCCAACCTTTGCCTGGGTTAGATTATAAGATAATCTAGCTAATCTAACCAATAATCTCACAAAACCCTAACCCTAGGTGTTTAATCCCTTACCAAAATGATCCAAATCAAAAGTAATAACTAGGATAGAGTGGTTACCTTAGATGAAGAAGTGATTTGATGAACAAATCTTGTAAAAACCCCTTTGATTTGGCTCTAATTCACCACCAAAGAAGATATCTCCTACCTTAGAACACAAGGCTGAGTTTTGGTGAAATAAGGAGTGAAAATGGGGCTGAAATAAGGGTTCCCACGTCTTATAACAATATGGGTCGGGTTTGACCCGGTTTAGAACCCAATTTGACCACTAAACACTAAAACTAGCATAACTTTTCGCTCGGACCTCCGTTTTTGACGCGGTTTTCGCTCACGCGCTCGTAGCAAGATAATCTACAACCTAATATAAAAATATTCCAGAAAAAGTCTCCCAAAAAAAAATCGATATTAAACCTCGAACTTTTGTTTTATAACGATTTAGGCGTTGACTAACACTTAAATTCAACTTTAACCTATCAAACATATACTCCATCATGTTTTGATCCCATAAACATGCGTAACGAAGACAATTAGGATGTATTTTCGAATGTGGATGTTACAATTACCTCCCCCTTTTGAGGATTCCGTCCTCGGAATCTTCATTTCTTGAATAGCTCGGGATATTTGGCAAGCATCTGATCTTTGTTTTCCCATGTCAAATTCGGACCTCGATGATGTTTCCATTTCACCAATACCAAATCGACTGTCTTGTTTCGAAGATTTGTCGTTCTTTCATTTAAAATTTCTTCGGGTTTTTCAATATATCTCAACCGTTCATCAATCTTCACCTCAGTTAATGGAACCGTTTCATCGTACTTACCCAAACACTTCCGAAGATATCCAACATGGAACACATCGTGAATACCAGACAACTCTTCTAGAAGTTCAAGTCGATATGCTTGTTTGCCAATACGTTCAATAATTTTGAATGGTCCAACGAAACGAGGACTAAGCTTACCTTGCTTACCAAATCTTAGAATACCCTTCCAGGGAGAAACTTTCAACATAACCATATCACCCACAGTGAATTCAATCGGCCGACGACGCTTATCGGCATATGACTTCTGTCTATCTTGAGCCGCTCTCATCCTTTCCCTAATAACTTGAATTTTTTCATGGGTAATCTGAACCAACTCAGGTCCAGCAAGAACTTTCTCACCTGTCTCACGCCAACACAAAGGTGTTCGGCATTTACGACCATATAATGCCTCAAAAGGCGCCATACCGATTGTCGAGTGATAGCTGTTATTATATGAAAACTCGACCAACGGTAGATGCGTATCCCAACTACCACCAAACTCAAGTATACACGCACGTAACATATCTTCTAATGTCTGGATTGTGCGTTCAGACTGATCATCGGTTTGGGGGTGATATGCTGTGCTTAGCGCCACACGTGTCCCTAGTTCTCGTTGCAAACCGGCCCAGAACTTAGACGTGAATCGAGAATCTCGATCGGAAACTACCTTTAAAGGAACACCATGACGTGCGATAATCTCATCAATATAGATTTGTGCCCACTTATCCATAGAATATGATTCTCGAACAGGCAGAAAGTGCGCACTTTTTGTTAGACGGTCCACGATAACCCAGATGCTATCATGTTGACGAGAGGTTTTTGGTAGCTTGGTTACGAGATCCATCGTAATTTCCTCCCATTTCCATACTGGGACTTCAAGAGGTTGAAGGCTTCCATAGGGTTTTTGGTGTTCGGCTTTGACTTGTGAACATGTGACGCATAGCTCAACATATTGACCGATGTCACGTTTCATCCCCGGCCACCAATATTCAGACCGTAAATCATGATACATTTTGGTGCTACCCGGATGCACAGACATTCGCAATTTATATGCTTCAAACATTATAACTTCACGAAGTCCACCAAGCTTCGGGACCCAAACACGATCTTTGAAAACTTTAAGGCCTTGACTATCCTCAGTCAACCACTGTACGTAACCACCAATTCTCTCCGTTTTTACATGTTCCATCTTTAAAGCCTCGGTTTGCCATTTACGAATATCATCGGATAAGATAGACTTTATCGACGTGTGAGTGATGGTGTAACATGTAGAATTAGTATACACTTTCCGACTCAGCGCATCTGCCACGACATTGGATTTTCCGGGATGGTAGAGTATCTCACAATCATAATCCTTAATTAGTTCCATGGCCCGCTGTTGACGCATGTTCAACGTTTGTTGACTGAAGATGTACTTCAAACTTTTATGATCTGTGAATAATTGACACTTGGTGCCGTACAAATAGTGACGCCAAAGCTTTAAAGCAAACACGACCGCTGCCAACTCGAGATCGTGAGTAGGATAGCTCTTTTCGTAATCCTTCAACTGCCGCGATGCGTACGCTATGACCTTACCCCGTTGCATAAGTACGCAACCAAGACCTAACTTTGAAGCGTCGCTATACACTACAAAGTCGTCACTACCTTCGGGTAAAGCTAAAACTGGAGCATCTGTTAAACAATACTTCAAAGCTTGGAAAGCACTCTCTTGAGCTTGACCCCATTCAAACTGGACATCCTTCCGGGTTAGGAGGTTAACGACACAGCAATTTTGGAGAATTCTCGTATAAATCGTCTATAATACCCGGCGAGTCCAAGAAAACTTCGGACTTCAGATGCATTCTTGGGTTGTTCCCAATTTTGTATCGCTTCAATCTTGGACGGGTCAACAGACACACCATCACAAGAAATAGTGTGACCTAGGAATTGTACCTTGCGTAGCCAGAATTCACACTTTGAGAATTTAGCATAAAGTCGTTCCTTACGCAAAGTTTCGAGCATCTCACGCAAGTGTTTCACATGATCGGATTCAGATTTGGAATAAACGAGAATGTCGTCAATGAAGACGATCACAGACTTATCCAACATCGATCGACACACCCGGTTCATCATATCCATGAATGATGCGGGGGCATTGGTTAAACCGAACGGCATCACTAAGAATTCATAATGACCGTATCTCGTTCGGAATGCCGTTTTTGGTACATCTTCTTCACGTACCTTCAGTTGGTGGTAACCTGACCTCAAATCGATCTTAGAGAAGTAGCTCGCACCTTGCAACTGATCGAATAAGTCATCGATACGCGGAAGTGGGTATTTGTTCTTAATCGTCCCTTTGTTCAACTCCCGATAATCGATGCACATACGTATTGAACCATCCTTCTTCTTAACGAATAATACCGGAGCACCCCAGGGAGAAGTGCTCGGTCGAATGAACCCTTTATCGAGTAATTCTTGTAACTGGTTCATTAATTCTGTCATCTCGGTAGGAGCTAGACGATATGGTGTCCTAGCTATGGGTGCTGCACCAGGAATTAAGTCGATCCGGAACTCGACTTGCCTGTCAGGCGGTATGCCCGGTAAGTTTTCAGGAAATACATCTGGAAACTCACACACTACTGGTACATCACTAACAGTTTTCTTCACCTCTTTCAATGCATCGAGAATATAGGCTAAATAGGAAGAACAACCTTTAGATAGGTGTTTCCGAACCTTAAGCATGGAAACCAACTTTACATCTCCTTTTCGTCTTTCACCATAAATAAATAGACAACCTTTGCTACCATTCGGTATACTAATTATTCGTTCGTGGCACAGGATATCAGCTCTATTCCGATCCAACCAGTCCATCCCAATTACTACGTCAAAACTACGGATGTCTATAAGTACTAGATCTACAGGAAACATACGCTCGCATACTTCTAAGACGCATTCTTTATACACTTTGTCAGCTATCGTGGTACCATTGGCCGTATCAACAATTAGTGGTTTAGCAAGCATAACAGGTACATAATTCAAGTATTGAGCGAATGTATGGGAGACAAAAGAGTAAGTAGCACCGAAATCGAATAAGACACGAGCAGGATGAGAATTAACAAGAAATATACCCGTAACAACGTCGGGTTCCTCCCGAGCCTCATCGACTGTAATCTGGAAAGCCCTAGCCCTTGCACGTGGTATTTCCTCCTTCTGACGAGGTGTCGTATTAGACGTTGGTTGCATGACCGAAGCCTTGCTCTCGGTGGGCCTAGAATTTGGGCAGACTCGTTGTCGGTGTCCTAAAACGCCACAAGAATAGCAAGCTTGATCACGATGAGGACAGTTGGGTCGTACATGCCCAGATTCTCCACAACAATGACACTTGATATTGGTGCGAACAACGTTACATCGGCCCCGATGAGCTTTGCCGCAACTGGTACAGGTTTGAGGAACATTCGCTTGAAGACTGTAAGCTTGAGAGTGAGTTCTCGACCCGGTTTGTGATTGGGCGTGGCGAGGATTAAATCTCCTAGAAAATTGCGAAGTCGGTGTAAACGTGGAACTTTCAGCTCGCTGCTTTTTTAGTGGTGTCGGTGGCAAATCATCTTTACGAGTCAGCTCATGTTCACGCTTGCGGGCGTATTCAACAGCTTTGCCGAAATCGACGATATCCCGATTGGCGACTAGATCACGAATCTCACTCCTTAAGTGTGACAACCCTCCACTTCCCACCTCAGGTCAGTAAAACTTTAACTGAATGACCGGAGCAGGACAGTATTTTAATACTGTCATTTTGTCAAAAACAATATTGTATGACAACACTTATTGTGAAAAGGCTAGATAAGTGCCTTTTACGATTATTGAGTCGCCACTATAGTCGGTACGCAAAACCGACTGACTGTTATCAGCAGGTCCCGATTCCGACCACTAGACCGTCGAATTAAAATTTTATTGACCCAAAATATTAAAAATATTAATTTCTAATAAGTTCCTTAATAAAAATACGAAAAACTGCTTTCGTTACGCAAAAATCGCAAAAACGCGCGTTTTCGGTAACGGTTTCCAATTTTAGCAGCTTTTTACACCCAATACTACAAAGTTCAATTAAACTCATTAAAAGGCTTATTGAGATCAGCCATATTATTATTTAGAGACAAAGATTCTCTCATCACATGGTTCAAATTAAAGCAAGAAACATTGATAAGAATCTAACCAATACATACATCACCAACTTACACACACTTAACATCAACTCAACACTCACCTCACCACCTCTCTCCCTCTCTTTTCCCTCTCCCAAAACCGGCCACAAGGCCATGGTTTTGGCACCTCTTTCTCTCCCAAATTCAAGTATAAAAGCACACATACCCCCTTCCCATTTCACTTGTTCAAAACTCACTCTCTCTCTAACTTCTCACTAGAATAATTTCTCTCTAATCTTTCTTTCTAGCTTCTTCCATACACCACTCAAACTCTTGAAGATATTCATCCATATTCAAGAACACATTCAAGGTAAAATGATGATCTTCATCAATCTTCTTCCCTAAATCATCATCTCCCAATGTTGTGAGATGGAAGTATCTTGCATTTAAGCAAGGAAAACATCTATGATCAACCAAATAAGTTGGGTAGTTTGTATGATCTTCAAAACTCTTAATTATTGTTCATAATTCTTGTTCATCCTTTAAATTCTTGTTCATATATTACTATGTATAATATTGTACCTTTCAATTCAAGTACTTCTTTCTTTTATACAAACAATCCACTATACTTGGTGTAGATGAAATCACTAGTCAAATACCCTTTCTTTGCTAAGCAATAAGTGAGTTGATGACTAGTGATTCCTAACTTCTTATGATCATCTAACACCTTACATAAGGTATGGATGATTTCATATAGCCAAATACCCTTTTCTTTGCTTGGATCATCAAAAATTCAAGCAATAAGTGAGTTGATGGCTTATGATTATAACCTAGATGTTTAATATGGTATATATGTAAATGCATGTGTAAATGTGTTTTAAGAAGTTGATATTCCTTCAAACACATCTGGACTTGAGCTTTGGTAAAGAGAAATCATCATATGAGTTAATAAACAAAAGAAATCTTGTGTTATACAAAAACTAGTCTAAATTTTGTCCAACAGATTCTGGACAGATTCGGACCCGACTTTGAGAGGCCATAACTCTTTCACAAATTATTCAAATGACATGATTCGTTTTTTTTAAAATCAAGTTCATTGAGTTATCTTTCAAACCCCACTGGCCGTTTGCAAAAATTCCAAGTTTTGGACCCTCAAACAGTCCGTACAAAAAGGTTGCGCAACAGCTCTAGTTGCTGTCACTATTTTAATAAACTTTCTGTTTGAGGACCCTAACATTTTTCAAAAATTATGAAATTTGGTCAGTAATTAGTAAACTCATATGGCTAAAACATATAAAAATTTCGTGATTTTTAGAGTTGTGGATCACACCCAAATGCATGTCCCAAACAGCCTCCGAATCTGTCAAGAATTGTTAAAAACTGAAAAGTGTTATTTTATGTAAACTTGTATTTTTCTAAAACACTCTTATAAAGAGTAAATTGTTGGACATAAAAAGACTATATGAGGAATAAGATGAGGTAGAATTAATATAAAACACACATGCATAACCATATACCAACTATCACGTTTCGGTTATAATCGTAAGAACTCGTATTTATCGTTAATCGTTATAAAAACTCACATTTCGACCGCGCGTATAATTTTACTTTAACTAAAGGAACTTAATTTGGGTCAAGGAACTTATTAAAATACTTATTATCACTAGGTCGGAATTCGGTGGAACCTCGCTAATTTGGGACT
>CM058042.1:34747457-34902456 GCA_030169165.1 Centaurea solstitialis | reverse complement strand
TCATAGTATGTGTTAATTTACAATTCGCATATTAATTGTTAGAGTAAATTACGGATTTGGTCCCTGTGGTTTGGTACTTTTTATGGATTTGGTCCCCATTCTTCATTAATTATGGATTTGGTCCCTGTGGTTTGCATTTTATTTTGAATTTGGTCCCTAGACCAAACAGCCGTCAAAATTAGCTGTTAAGCTCAAGGGCATTTTTGTCCTTTCATTTTTATATTGTTTTTAATATTTCTTAAATGGGTTAAATGTTTTTTTTGTCTTGTTATGCTGTTAACTCCCCAATTGAAATATGCCACATATTTTATGTGTATTTTTTTATTAATTAATAAATGGGAGAACAACTCTTCTTCTTCTCCGGCTTGCATTGCCGGCGAGGCATCATTTTCCGGCGAGGCATCCTTCTCCTTCTCCATTATGAAACCTCCCAAACCCGCCTTCCACCTTTACCCTTCGATCCAACCAGCTTCTCCTACCGTTCTTATGCCGGAAAATATCACGCCGGCGATTGATTCATGGAGCGAAGATGGAAAGTTGCAGCGATGGGTTTTCCGGCGACATACTTCAACACCCACATACCAAACAATACACACACACACACACACACTCTCTCTCTCTCTCTCTCTCTCTCTCTCTCTCTCTCGTTTTCCGGTGATACCTACCCAGGCACACACAGATGCACACATACAGCCGCACCGACACACTCCGACGAGAATTCTTTTCCGGCGAAAGGTGTTTCTGGGTGGTGGGGATGTGAACTCACTACCGGATATGGGTGGTAGTGGTGGGATGTGATTTGTGTGTGTGTGCCGGAGAACGGTGGTGGTGGTGGTGTGTGTTTACGCCGGAGAAGGTGGGGTTGTCGTTACCGTTGCCGTCGTCCGTTGGGGAAGATGAAGAAACATGGTGATGGTCCACCGCAGGTGGGTTTTGGGGTGGTCACCGGTGGGTGGAGTGTGGTGGGTCGCCGGAAAAACGAGGTGGTCACCGAAGTTGATAGACGGAGAGTGATCGGAAATTGCAGGTGGGTTTTGGGGGAAAATCAAGATCTTGCTGGTTTGCTGGAAAATTGTTTTCACCGGATAAAACAAATGGCTGTTGAAGGTGGGTTTGTAAAAATAAAAGGTGTGGTAGGAAGGGTGATGCAGGTGGGTTTGGGGGAAATCAAGGTGTGGTAGGGGTGATGCAGGTGAAATTAATGAAGATGGGAAAAAAAAATATTAAAATACCTTTAAAACTTAATTGTAAAAAGAAAGAAATAAAGAAAGACAAAAATACCCTTAAAACTAACGGAGGATAGAGACGGCAGTTTGGTCCAGGGACCAAATCCATTAAAAATGCATACCACAGGGACCAAATCCATAATTAATGAAGAATGGGGACCAAATCCATAAAAAGTACCAAACCACAGGGACCAAATCCGTAATTTACTCTAATTGTTATTATGTTTTTAGTCACATATCCAGTTTTTCCGATCCCCTTTTTGTGTGATGAGAGTTCTGAATTATCGTTCTCTACAAGTTTGTGCTTTTCTCTGTTGGTACTCTTGCAACATGTGTCGTCATTTTCTCTTTTTAGAAAGGAAAATTCGTTATTTTAGTCATTTAAAATTAGTGTTTTGATCTCCTAACAAAAATCTCTAATTTTAAATGATGGTTATTAATTGTGGGCATTCTTACAATCTTTAGGCTAGGAAATCAAATCACTAATTTTAAATGACCAAATATTATAAAGTTTTCTTTTAACAATTGACTTCTCATTGAAATTTGTCATGTTACTAGCAAGTGAAAAGTCTGGATTAACAATGTGATAATATCGTTGGAATTCTTATTGTAAATATATAGAAAATTCAAATCAACCAATATTCTTTTCTTAGTCTTTTGTCACACTGAATTCACTTTTACTTGCAAGTGTTCATCAAGTCCTATCTGCCAAGTATCACTACCCATCACTTTTATTTAAGAACATTTAATAAAAACAAGATTAATAATAAAAATAAAAATTCATAACATTAAAAATTACAAATACAAATAACTAAAAAATACAAATTACAAAACACTAAAAATTACAAATTACAAATCTAGATCGATATACGAAATATGTTTGACAAAATCCGACCAAAGGTTATGAGTCTTCAAAATGGAAAAGCTGTTAGAAACGGATGCAATTACTTTTAGAGATTTGAACTTTTGGTTTTTTATGTTGGAACAACCATTACAGATGATTTTAGTAACTTTTATCGCTATCATATCTATTTATTATTATTATTTGATTACGTGTGTCACATTTAATATCATGTAGATAATGATCGTTAACGCATTTTCGTGGTCCCATTTAATATCATGTAGATTTTTTTTATTACTTGTAATAAAAAAAATACAACAAACATGACACGAAAGTCTATATAAACAATAGGTAATTATGTTGGGTGTTGCCATTTACACCCTAGTCTATGTCTAAGGTTATAAAACCAATGTAATCATTTACACCCTAGTCTATGTTGGGTGTTGCGTCTTTTGTGTGTTTTGATATAGTTTACACAATGTTTAAATTTTGTGCTTAATTTGCTCATAGTTTACACAATGTTTATTGGTGGTCATGAGCACGTCTTACATGGGTTTGTATTAGACTTGATAAAAACTAACATGACATATTAATCCGATACAAACTCAATATGGAATAAACAAGCTTGAATAACAAATTTCAAGTTGTTAAGTAAACGGATTTACATGACACGACACGAAAATCAAATAGGTAAAATCAGGGTAAAAAATATCAACATGAAAATGACCCGCTAACCCGTTTATATATGTGTATATATAAGTTTTTGTCTTTATTAATTCACAATTTAAAAACAATTAAAAGTCTAAAACTTTAAACTCTAAATCGTCTAATCTTACTTAACCTGTCAACGGGCATATCGCTATTAGCTAAGAGTTTTCGGATTTCAATTTTATTCTTTCATCTTATTTGGATTTTTAATGTCATGGATTTGGTTACAACTAATATGTTTGAACTACAAAATTTGGATTTCTAATGCTTTCATTTTGAATTTTAGATTCGTAATTTTTCTTATAAATTTTCATTTTTAAAATTTTTAAATGTTAAACATGTTAAATGGGTTAAACGAGCCATCGTGTTCGGGTTTGGCTGTTTTGACCCGCATATTAAACGGGTCGGGTTCGACTTAGGCACTCCCAACTCCCAAGTCCCAACCCGTTTAACTTTAAACTCAATACAAACTTGATACTACACAACACATTTTTCAGGCCTAGCTTGTGTATATTGTTACATCCATCAATTTTGCTTTTTAAATTATGAGTTTGGCATGAGGATGTTTGGTTGGTGACTCTGTTAGGTGAATAGGATTGAGATTGACCACCAGATATATATATATATATATGTATATATATATATATTCATAAATTTATCAATCTTATAGCACGCCAGATAGAAATGTAAATAATATTAAATACATTGACCAAAACAATGGATGCAAATAACTACAGAGAATGATTGATATATCGTTCTGTTTGTGATTGTGCAGCCATTTCATTCACATCCCCAATATACTTTTTGCTCAAGACAAAATATGACCGATATCCTTGGTGTTGCCTTCCTTACGGTGCTATTTGATAAGTTAGGCTCCGCAACCTATAACAAACTTGCTCACTACGCAGGAATCCATTCTGAGGTGAAGAAATGTGAGACATCATTATTTGAGATTCGTGATTTGCTTAACGATGCTTCTCAGAAGGAAATAACTAACGAATACATCAAAAGGTGGTTGAATCGTCTGCAACACTTGGCATACGACATAGACGATATACTCGATGTTTTGGCAACTGAAGCAACTTATCGTGAGATGAATCAAGGACTAGCAACCGTCACAAGCAAGGTAAGAACTTTCATCCCAACTTGTTGCACAAGCTTTTCAGTAGGTACTAAGATGCATGAAAAGTTAAATAATATCACCACCAAGTTACAAGATCTAGAAAAGGAAAAAGTTAGTCTTGTATTGACTGTGATAGATGGAAAGCCAATAAACATGAATAGAAAATACGAGACCAGTTTGCCAGATGTGTGTGGTATTGTTGGACGACAAGATGACAAAGAGACGTTGCTCTACAAGTTGTTGGAGGAGGAAGCACATAATCAGAACTTCAATATTGTACCCATAGTTGGTATGGGTGGGGTAGGTAAAACCACTCTTGCCAGACTTCTTTACAATGACACACAAGTGAAGGACCACTTTAAAATCAGGGCATGGGTTTGTGTTTCCGGTGAGTTTGACATCATGAAGATAAGCAAAAGTATCTTTGAGTATGTAACTGGGGAAAACAAGGATTTTGCAGATATAAATTTGCTTCAAGAAGCTCTTAAGGAGCATTTTATGGAGAAGCAATTTCTACTAGTTTTAGATGATGTCTGGAGTGAAAATGATGAGGATTGGGATACCTTGGTGCGTCCATTTCATGCTGGGTCCCCTGGAAGTAAAATTATCATGACAACTCGAAAGGAGCAATTGCTTAGAAAGTTGGGTTACAATCATCTTTACCATCTACAAAGTCTATCATATGATGATGCTCTATCTTTATTTTCTCAACATGCATTGGGTGTAAGTAATTTTGAATCACATCCAACGTTTAGACTACATGGTGAAGGTATTGTGAAAAAATGCGATGGCTTGCCTTTGGCGCTAAGGGCACTTGGAAGGTTATTAAGGACCAAAACGGAGGAAGAGGAATGGAAGGAACTGTTGAATAATGAGATTTGGAAGCTACAAAAGGGAGATGGAGTTGTTCCAGCTCTTAGACTAAGCTACCATGATCTTCCCGCATGCTTGAAGCAGTTGTTCGCTTACTGCTCCTTGTTCCCCAAGGATTATATGTTTGACAAGGAGGAGTTAATTCTATTGTGGATGGCAGAAGGGTTTTTACACCAATCAACTACAAGCACATCAACAACAGAACGCTTAGGTCATGAATATTTTGAAGAGTTGTTATCAAGATCATTTTTCCAACGTGCGCCTGATGAGGAATCGTTGTTTGTGATGCATGACCTGATGAATGACTTAGCTACTTCTGTTGCTGGGGATTTTTTTCTGAGGTTAGACAATGAGATGGTGAAGGATGTTAGGAATCATCCTTCTGAAAACCATCGTCACATGTCATTTGTTTGTGATAAGTTCATGGCATACAAGAAATTCAAGGCACTCGAAGGAGCTAAAAGTTTGAGAACATTTTTAGCAACGGCGGTTGGGGTGAAAGAAAGTTGGGGACCATTTCACTTATCTAATAAGATTCTAGATGATTTACTTCGCGAGTTACCATTGTTAAGGGTCTTACGTTTGAATTGTCTTGAGATATATGAGGTTCCAAAGTCGATCGGTAGCTTGAAGCATTTGCGGTATCTTAGTTTATGTCAAACAAGAATCACACATTTACCGGAAAATGTTTGCAATCTTTATAATTTACAAACATTGATTGTTTATGGATGTCATATGTTATCTAAGTTGCCCAAAAGCTTCTCAAAGCTTAAAAATTTAAGACATTTTGACATTAGGGACACTCCGCTTTTGAATAAGTTGCCTTTCGGGATTAGTGAGTTGAGAAGTCTACAAACTCTTTCCAAGATCATTATTGAGGGAGATAATGGCTTTGCACTAAACGAGCTTAAAAACTTAAAGAATCTCCATGGGAAGATCTCTATCAAGGGGTTGGACAAAGTGCCAAATGCGATGCATGCACAAGAGGCAAACTTATCACAAAAGAGGCTTAGTGAGTTAGAGGTGGAATGGGGTGATGTGTTTTTCGGTTCTCAAAACGAAGCGCTTGAGAAGGAGGTTCTCAATGAGTTGAAACCCCATAATGGAATTTTGAAAAGGCTCAAAATTGTGTCATATGGGGGTATAGAGTTTCCAAATTGGGTTGGTGATCCCTCATTCCTTCGGTTGACACATGTGTCAATACGTGGTTGTAAAAAATGTACATCTATACCGCCACTTGGGCAATTGCCATCACTTAAGGAATTGTTTATTCAAGGTATGGATGGATTGAAAGTTGTGGGTTCTGAGTTACTTGGGACAGGTGCATTTGCTTCGCTTGAAATTCTAAGTTTTGAAGATATGCAGGGGTGGGAGGTATGGTCAACTGATAGTAGGGTTATAGAGGTTGTGTTTCCTTGCCTTAAAGAGCTTTGTATATACAATTGCCCCAGTTTGGTTGAAGTCTCACTTGAAGCGCTACCTTCTTTAAGGGTTCTAAAAGTAAAAAGTAGTGGTCATGGTATCTTGAAAAGTCTAGTTCATGTAGCTTCATCGGTCATCAATTTGGAAATAGGTTCTATAGCAGGGCTTACTAATGAGTTGTGGAGAGGTGTTATAGAGTATCTTGGAACAGTTGAAGAAGTAAGAATTGAAAGGTGTGATGAAATAAGATACTTGTGGGAATCACAAGTAGAGGCATGTAAAGTTCTCGTGAATCTAAGGAAGTTGGAAGTAGATCATTGTGAAAATTTGCTGAGTTTAGGAGAGAAAGAGGAGGATAATTGTGGGAACAACCTAACATCTCTTAGGACATTGAAAGTATTGTTTTGTAAGAATATGAAGCGTTGTTGTTGTCCATATAACATCGAGACATTGACTATATATAATTGTAGTTCAATTACATTTGTCTCCATTCCGACAAGAGGGCAGAAGCTCAAGTCACTTATCATTTCCGAATGTGGAAAATTGTTAGAAAAGGAGTTCGGAGGTGGCGTTGCAGAAAATACTAGGGTGTTTACCAACTCAAGTGTACCTTTGCTTGAAGTCGTATGTATAGGCAATTGGTCAAATTTGAAATCAATCAATGATTTGCAATGCTTCGTTCACCTTACCCAATTGAAAATAGTAAATTGTGCATGTTTGGAGTCATTTCCTGATCGTGAGTTGTTGAAGCTCACCTCACTGAAACGTATGTCGATACAGAATTGTCCAAGTATGGATGCTTCATTTCCTCGTGGATTTTGGCCTCCCAAATTATGCTACCTTACTATAGGGAAGTTGAAGAAGCCCATCTCTAAGTGGGGTCCACAAAATTTTCCACGGTCACTTGTAGCGTTATATGTAGTGGGTGGATTGTTAGAAGATGATGTGAGTAGTTTCAGTCAATTGTCCCAAGTTCTTCCTTCTTCTCTTACTCTTCTGTTCATAGGCTATTTTAACAAGTTGGAATCACTTTCAATGGGACTCGAACATCTTGCCTCCCTTCAAAGTCTCCACATTTACCAATGCCCAAAGATGAAAGATCTACCAGAGACATTATTTGTTTCACTTTTGCGCTTGGTCATCTTCCAATGCCCATATTTAGAAGAAAGGTGTGGTAGAAAAGGCTTTTACCGGCACCTCACCTCCCATGTCCCCGAAATCCAAATATATAGCGGAGATACCAAGGATATGGAATGGTATGTCTTCTCTTTGATCCTTGTGCCTTAATTTGGCTTGTTTTAATTGGACATGATACGTACAAGTTTTAAATATTGATTTTGCTTTCATTGATCAAGCAAGAAGTTTTCGATATTATCTCTAGTAATTATTTTGTATATAATCTTTCGTGCTTTTGTATCATTATGTGTTGCGACTAACTTGAACATGATTATTGATTTTTTAAAGTTCCTTTTTGTTGGATTACAATTTAATCATGAGGATAATATTTGAAGAGTCCAAATGATTGAAATGAAGGCTATGAATGTTTTCAAATCCTTAGGCACTTTATATGAGATTTAAGATATTGTATTATCTAATATCTTTATTTTTTCTTTAATAACAAATCCTATTCTACTCCTAAACTACATCTTTTGGTCACAACGGGGCTCGAACCCAAGACTAAAGGCTAAGGGAAACACCTTACAAACACCATGATACCGTTGGACTAGAAACCCTTTGGTTATTATCTAATATCTACGTATGGTTTTTTATCCAATTACCATTTTGACCAGGGATTAAACGGGTTAATTAAGTGGATGCATTTTTTCAAATAAGCCAATTTTGATGCCTCTAAAAATTATTTTTTGCATCTATGAAATTGTTGCAAATAGATATATTCTTTAGATTTACTTTTGTATAACATTATTCTTGTGATAATATTTTCATTTGAATTCATATGTTTCATCGTTTGCTAATTTCACTTGGTTGGAACATGATCTTGGTTAGGGTTTTTTTTCATCCGATTTAACTTTCAATTAATCTTTATATCACGCAGTTTGCATATTGATATTCGTTTAGTAACAACAAACATTTTTCTTATATGTTTCAAGGTTAAAACTAGAAGAGCAACGTTGGACATTAGAAGGCTATCATCCGACTAGCTAACTGAGGGGTAATGTTGGTGTGGATATATAAAACCTCCACTATCATGTTTAGGTATCTTCTCAAATGATGATTATGTATTTAATGTGTTATAGGTATGTGAATAGCTAAACGAGATCCTCACTGGCGGTGTCCCCTACATGGAAGACTTCTTTCTTCGGTTTATTTTTAGTTCTTCTCGGACAAGGTGAATATTCTGTTTTTTTAATGTACACATATATTATTCATTTCAATGATGACACATTGACACTTCGTACTTTTGCATCATTTGAAAGCTTTTTCAAAAGTTTTTAAAATCAAATTGCTTGAAAACGCAACATAATTTCAAAACCTTCTTTCTCTATGGGGTGGATCGTCAGTAGATGATGTGAGTAGTTTTAGTCATTTGTCCCATCTTCTTCCTTCATCTCTTAATTTGCTTGTTGTAGCCTATTTTAAGAAATTGGAGTCAATTTCAACGGGACTTCAACACTTGCCTCCCTTGAAAGTCTCATTGTCACGAGTGCCCAAAGGTGAAAGATCTACCAGAATCGTTGTTGGATTTACTTGTGTGGTTAAACATCTCGGGATGATCAAGTCTAAGATGTAGTGGAATAAGGTCCTACGAGCACCGCATCTCTCGTATCCCTCGACTAGTTATTAGAAGCGAATATACCGAGTATATACAACGGTATGCCCTTCTCTCTTTCTTTTAGACTTGATATGTACAAATTAAATAGTTTATTTTGTTTGCATTCAAACAACAAATTTTAGATATTATTTTAATGTAGCTTTATAATTCATACTAGATGCTCCCCACGCGTTGCAGCGCGAAAAACTGAAAAATATATACATAACTTATACATGAATATCTGAATTTATATATAAAATTCAAGGCCAACTGATAAAAGAAACTAAAAAAGATTTGCTCGATAGTGGGTTTTCAAACTCTTAACACTTGAACTTATTTTAAAGATTTTTGATTTAATTATTATAATAGTATACTTTTCAAAAAAATATTTCATTAATTCTTGAAATTTGCTAATTCAGTATTAGACTAAATATTAATTCAATATTAATTCTTGATATTTGACAATTCAAAATATGAAATCTTTAAATTTCAATATTAGACTCAATATTAGAAAAATAATATCTTCAAACAAAAAATAATATAACTAAGTTAAAAAAATATTCAGTATTAGACTCATTTTAAAGTTATTGCCGAGACGATTATAATGGTGTAGTTTATTAAAAAGAAAACAAAAATTTTAATACATTTTAGTTTATATATACTATTTATGTTAATATGATAAGAATGTAAAGTGAAAAAAATGAAAAACTAAGAAATAAAAAGTATTTTGATTAAGTAATTCTAATAATAGAAAATGTAAATTAAAAAATCCAAATTGTTAAATTAATGAGAAACAGGTTAATTTTGGAAGATATTTTCTTTATATTTGTTCAAATATGGTATTTATAAGGTATCAAGAAAGAAAAAGGAAAGAAAAAAATTCATAAGAAATACATGATGACATCGTCAAATTATGTATTTTTTTAATTGACCAATCAAATAACTCAATTTAAGTTTTAATAATTTTAGCAAAAACTTTCTTTTAATAAATACTATAAATACATAATTTTTATGTATGAGTCTATACGTGTTATCGCTAACATAAATATACTCATCGATATGTGTTAGTTTTTGTTATTGATGAAATGATTAGATTCGTCAAACAACATGGAAGTCCACATTGGATCATAATTGAATCTGGACAAAATAATAAATTTACATAAGACTCAAATTCCTTTTCAGTTAAATTTATTTATTTGTGAAGTTTTAGGTTTACGAACCACAAGGCTTGTGGCATAGCGGTAAAGCCTGTGAGAAATATGAATGGTATCCCATTTACCCCAGGTTCGAATCCCCTCGTGTGCATCTTGTGGCCAGACTTAGTCTCAGACGGCCGAATTTTCAGTTTCTGTTCTATATTGCCAAGGATGTAGTCTAGGCAAAGCCTAGAGGAACCTTATCTAAAAAAAAAAAGTTTTAGGTTTACGTAGTTACGTTTGTAAAAAAAAAAAATACCAGATGGTATTTTTTTTGGTTAATTTCATTTGGTTGAAATGTATTTTGAATATCGATTTTATTCATCTAGTTTTGACTTTCAAATCGTATTTATATCAAATTGGTTTGTAGTTTGATAAACACTCACATAGTAACAACAAACGGATTTTGTATGTTTCAAGGATCCGACGAGAGAACCTACGTCGGATATTAGAAGGTCATTTTAACTAATTGGGAGGTAGGTAACATTGGCTTCTTGAAACCCTTTTTTTTTTGGTTTACTTCAGTTTTCATGGACAAGGTGAATACTCTCTTTTTTCATGTATACGTCATTATTTCACTGATGACACTTCATACTTACAATGTTGTATATGTACAACTTATATTTTCCACCGTTTATTTCATGGCAGATGCATACAAGGCATTTTTACCGAAATTACACCTGCAGAATTCCAGAGGGTTTTAAAGGTTATTATAGTCAACCATCACTAACTTCTACTCAATTCTTTCTATTTGATCCTTGTTTACACCTTTCTTATTGAACCTTGTATCAAAGGATGAAATGGTCATTTTCTAGATGATTGAGAGTGCTCCGCTAATACCGGTGTTAACAAGCCAAGTCAATAAACTTCTTTAAATTTTTGCTTGAGGTTGAGGCTTGGTCTCGTCGCCACATTACACTTTATGCCATTTAAAATCTTGGATACATTATTTATGTTAATATTGTAAGGATGTAAGGTGAACAAATTGAAAAAATGTAATACTTTAATTTAACTAATTATAAATATAGATACATTTTATTATTAAAAAAGAAAATTTGGCCAAACGGATTTGGGCCAAATGGTAACACTTTAACGAGTTGGAGTCGGCCCAAAAATCATGACCAACTGAGTTGATACTCCTTCCACCTAAACAGATAACGGATCGCTAATCGGAGATGGAAATGGAGTCTACTTCCGGCCGCCGTACCTCCGCCGTCGACTCTACTTCTAACCGCCGTACCGCCGCCGTGGATTCATATAAACAAGTAAATACAAACTATTCGGTCTTCGAAATTCCGTCCAATTTTTCCGCTGAATGGATTTCAATCGCAACTGCTACCGAAAATGCTTCAGATGATGAAAGAGAGACGGCGGAGGAGAAGGAGAAGGATTTTAAGTCCGATTTTCATGGATTCAATGTAAATAACTCCTCTTAACCTAATTGAATTAATTTGTGCATTTCTTATTATATATATATATATATATATATATCTCATTGCTTATAAAACAAAAATACTGTGTGTTTCATGAAGTATTATTATTAGTAGTTTTTTATTTTAACAATTTGTACAGATTATAATTTGATGCTTATTTGAACTTTATGAGAGTTTGTAGCTGACATTTGTGTTGCTGGTTGAAATTCTATCTATTTTTCCTTTTAGTTTACTTGAATTTAATCAAGTATAATATGGTTACTAAAAGTGGCCATAGTTTGTTGTTTTTGCTTAAAGGTTGAAGGAATACAAATGACATAGAGTTGTTAGTGAAAATGGCAACAGTGATTCAAAAATTGTGAATAAGTGGCCACAGTTAGCACAAGTGAACTAATTTAGGTGGCATCTGGTGCTGAAGTCTGAAATATGAATCAATTATACTGATTGTTTTTTTTTTTTTTTTTTGTAAACCGGCAATCATCTGAATATGCATAATTCTCTAAATAAGTCAATTGATTCAAATACAATAGGAAACATGGACAGGGCTCATAACAACTAAAACCAATCTCCATTTTGCATTAATTGTGTCACAATTTTTCTCTCTTAAACTAGCCATATATGTTTGCAATTGAACCTTTTCAGCCTCATCATCGCCATCGTCCCCTTGCTCATTGATTTGATCGTCGTATTCAGAAAACAACTCATCAACACTTAAACCTTCCTTTCGTATCAAGTTGTTCACCCTACTAGTAATGTAATACTTGGATGACCATATTAGTTGGAGTTTCCATTTTTTGTATATTTTGTTGGCTGTGTCTTTGATGGAAACTCTGTTGTTGCCCACAAAACATTCCACAGGTTAATGCTAAACTGAACTTTTTCACTTTTAGGTGCATTTGAGTGGCAATATAATTTCCCCCCAAAAAATTGTTTATTTTGTTAGAGTCGATCTTCCTTGTCCAGAACTAATATGTATCTTATTTACTTCCGGTATTTTAATAAAAGAGTTCATGAAATTTAGTAGCATATAAATAGGCAAAGGATCGTGTGAGAAGTTGAGTTAATGGTAAGAAGTGAATCTGAACCCTTGATCTCTTTTAATCTCATGCCCTCCGTGAATTGCGTTTTAGAAGGGAATTGATCCAGTGCATCTCGGTGTGTCTCATTAGAATGTGCATCCAACTGTAGATAACCACTTCTCATGCTTCTCACATTAACCTCAACTTCTCACCAGAACCCAACCCCATATAAATATATCCTCATTTATACATGCTCAAGTTGAATTAAACTTTGTTAACACCACTGTAATCCATTTGAGTTGCTACATACAATAGTTATGCATGTAAACGTTACACGTTTTACTTTATTACATTGTTTTCTTGCACATCGTTGAATCATGCAAACGCAATTGAATCGTTATTCTACCTGTTTCATGTAGATATGTGACAAGGGCCAAGGCTGGCAGAAAGCAATCATCAGAAGATGGTAGTGGCAAAATTGCACATTCTGCTGGTGCTTCAATCCGCCGGCACAATGAACTTGCCTTAAAGAAGGTATTGAACATGAATAACCAATGTTAATTAGCAATACGATCGCTAAGTTATCTATAGATGTGTTTGGTACATGGGGCTGTACAGAACAAAAACTTGTCACATGTTCGGCATTACAATTAGATTGGAACAGGACAGGATCGTGTGGGACAAAAATGCAGTTTCTTCCCACTAAATTAGGTGGGCCAAAAAAAATTATTGGGACAAAAATGCATTTTCTTCTCATTAAAACAGGTGGCAAGAAAATAAGAGAGATGGGACAAGATAGGTAAATTTTGAAACTATCCATGTCAAATGAAATCATAAAACTTCTAGATTTTTTTGACCCACTTACCTAGGAGTATAAACAACTCAAGCTTTTAACGAGCTACTCGAGCTCGAGTCAATCTTGAACACAAAATAGAACCTGTTTAACTTAATTGGCCGAGCTTTATAAAAAACGGAAACGAGCCTCGAGGCGTTTTCCTCCAAGGTACGTGAGGCGTAAGGCCCGAGGCGGTCGAGGCGTAAGCCCCAAAATATATAATAACAAAATTAATAAATACATAACACTTAAGAAATATATACACCACTTTATACTTGAGTATTAGACACACTACCTATATATCATACTAAATTACTAATAAATCTAAATCAACTATTTTCAATCATGAAATATAGATATAATTACAAAGAAAAAAAATATCAATCTATGAATACCATATATATATGTGTGTGTGTGTGTGTGTGTGTGTGTGTGTGAATAACATAAAAAGGTATTAAGTAGAAGTGTGATTGTGACCCTGATGTGTAGTAGAGACTAGATTAGAAAAGTATATCCAATATATACATATACATAGTAGTCTTGGGAACCGAAGAGAATCGAAGAAAATAGGAGAAAATTGGAACTCAAGAATGTCGAAAGAGGAATAGCAAATAGGGCTAAAAGAGGAGTAGCAAATACGGATTAGGAGAACAAGAGAAGAACAAGATTCTCAAAAAAGAAATAGAGAAGGTTTCAATTATTTCTTTAAAATAATTTACCCTCCATATTGAGGTGAATGCCTCACCACTGCCTGATGCCTCACTACCTCGGTCACCGCCTTAGACAACCGAGGCGTACGCCTCATTTGTGGATTGAGAGGCGCCGCCTCAAGTACGATTTAGGACCGCCTCGCCCCGAGGCGCGCCTCGAGGCGTACGCCTCACACGCTTTTTAAAACCATGATAACACCAATGTTCGACTTGGCTCGTTAGAAAACTCAATTCAATTTTCCGAGCCGAGTCGAGCCATTCGAGTCCCATCTGCGTACCGGACGTACGCAATGAGTCAAATCCTGGTCAAAATTACTATTTTCCTTTAATATGACATGAATTATTATGATTTAGCACTCTCTTTGTTCTCTTTCACTTTTTCCTATTTTGACTTTGAACATCAAACTTGCACTCACCAAAATGTTCATTTATTCTTGTTTAACAAAGATAAACCTCATTTTAGCTACAGATTTCTTATTCCTGGTTGCTTAATCTTAATCATCCGGCTAATTCTCTTTCACTAATTAGGATATTCAAGAACTACTTGCTGCATGGAAGCCATATATCGATGCTTCTGCTTGTATTTTCATTCATGCTTCTTCGCGCAACCATCAACTGCTCTTCAATGGTCAAACTCCATGCTTCAGTTGTCACAGAAATGTTATCCGCCACATTCCGTTAACCGTTCGAAGGCCGACGCTCAAAGAAGCCCAACGATTATATAAGATATTGACACAAATTTCCATCGGACCAGATGAAGAAATAGTGCCTATTATCAAAGAAAATTCAGATAGTACACTTGGCAAAGAGAACTTGAGGAATATTATGAACAAAAGGGATGTTTCCGAAGATGGTATCGTTGAAAATCGGGAAATAGTGCGGATGTCGTTACCTCTACATGAAGCTGCAAAGGCTGGAATGCCGACAAAGTTTTGGAACTACTGGAACAAGGATTGTACCCTTGTGTCGTAGATGAAAGGGGGCGCACGCCTTATAGACTTGCGGAAGGAAAGGAGGTTAGGAACACATTTAGACATTTCATGGCGTTGAACATGGATAAGTGGGATTGGGGGGCTGCCAAAGTGCCCGGTCCATTGACAAAAGAGATGGAGGTATCTCAGAATGCTAAGCAGGTAATTATTGCAACATTATTCAAAGACGCGTGTATTTTTATTTTCTGTTTCAAGTAATTATGTTTTTTATATAGTTTATTTTTTAATTGTTTGCTCACACTCTTGCACAAGTTGGGGGTCTTCACAGAAACAACCGCTCTACTCTTATGGGGGTTGAGGTTAAGTCTACATACATTTCACCCATAGACCCTACTTTCAAGTGGGATTTATTGGGCCGGGTTGGTTTGGTTTTACTTGATTTCAGTAGCTTGAAGTCTCTAAATTGAATGGCATGGATTTGTTGTAAATTGTAATTACATCCAAATCTACATCCACTTTTATCTTATATGCACATGGATGTATTAACACTATTGAATACGAATTTGGATATTGTTTGCTTTGGCATGAGCCTGATGTGAATAGTATATATTAGTAGGGGTCGTATCCGTTACAAACCGGATAGTTTGTACAAACTATACAAAACCAATCTCCACCATACATATACATGATCAATGGTGTGGATTAATTCAGTTCCTAGATTTTCTCTCAACTACATTTGAAAATCACCTAAAAGTTAGGAGATAAACAAAATATAAACAAAATCAATGGTTAAGATTAGGTTTGTATAGTTTGTACAATCTACCTGGTTTGCAACGGATACTTCCCCTATATTAGTATTTATGTTAAACTTTTTGCATCATGTAGTGAGCAATGCATATTCTTGTCTAATTGTCAAAATTATATATATCTAGCAACACATCCTATTTTTATAATTGGACATCTTACCCACCCCAGAGTAGGTGTGACCATTGATTTTGTCTGGTTTCGCTTCGTTTGGTTGGTACGAATAGGAATCCTAGTCGATTTTCATATATCCACGTATAGGCGTAATTGTTACCTTGATCGGTGATCCATCTTCGTTGTCTTTATTCTAGATTTGGCGGAACCATACTTTTATACTCCCTTTGTACTGTGAGAATTGCAATGTTTGACATGAGGACTATATGTTAAGGGGTTGTTTGGCGGTTGCTAAATGGTTTGGTGCACGGTGATTAAGAGGCTCTTATGATATAGTGTAAAATGAAATATGGTTGTTTGGTAATTGTGCAGAATGGAATTAGGGCTCTTAATGGTTAAGGGGTGCCCAAGATACAAAATCATTCAAAGGGTTTTAGAACTATTTTGGGGCATACTTCATTTGCCAAACAAGATTCACCTCTTAGTGATTCAGAGGTTGACTCTTAATGGAACTATTAAGAGGTAAACAAACGGAGATGCCTGAAGTACCCTTTAATAGACACAAAATAAACGAACGTTGTGAACCAAGCCAATGCCATCAATGTGTTTACAAATAAGTAATTGACTTGTCACCTGTGAACCTCCCATGGCAATTTTCTTTGGGTGTTCCATAAACGGAATATTTGAAGTTGTCTGTTGTCTTGTCGTTAGCTAATGTACAACCTTATTCAATTTGTTTTTTAGGCAAAGAAAGATGCTAAAAGGAAAGCAAGAGCCAACGAGGTGAAGCTATTACGAAAAGCTAGAGAACAAAAGGCTCAGGTGTTCATTTCATTATCATAGTTCTAACTTGCAATGTGATAATAAGGTTTTTATTTAAATTTGTTAAAGGATCCTATGATAACGTGATATGCAATGTGAAAATGAGAAAAAAAAGGACATTTCTTCTAACAACTTTGACAAAAAGAACCTACATTTTTTGCTTCTGCAAAATCCGTTCAAAACTTCAAATTGCTTATTGTTTCAAATTATAGTGTTTTATAGCATTTTCACATGAAGTATGGTCTATTCGCAACGAAAAACCAAGTATTATGGTTCAAAAAGCCAATTACTTCTTTCTTAGTGTTTACTGAGTTGACATCTTGTGAGACATTTGATTATTGTTTCCTTTTTGAAGATTTTCCTTTGAAAAACATCTTCAAAGTGACAATCAATGATGCATACAGCTTATCAAATAATACTTGTCTATTGTCCCTTAAAATTTGCACTATTTTTTATTTTTGCATTGTCTCATGAAAATTACAAAAAAGCAAAAAAAGTATACGGAAGTTTTCAAGTAAAAAAACTTATTTTTCAATTGTTAACCTTTCTGAAGAAAATGTTGATATTGAGTTGGATTTGTCCTAATTTTGTCGTAAATGGACATTTTTGCAGGGAACTCGATCATCGGAGCACCAGCCAGGTTTCCGGAGTTTTGGCTTCGCTCATGGGGAGTTTGCTGGTGATTGCCTTTGGTCAAATGGGGAGAGGTAGGTGGTGTTTACCACAAATTATTTAAGGTTCCCTTTTATATTGAAAAGATGTCATTATTAGAGGCTATGGCAAATGATAATTTTTAACCTTACCCCCATCCCATGAATTGCGCTTTTCACGGAACTGATTCAGTGCATTTCATCAGTGTTGATCTTCTATGAGGGTTGATCCAAGGGTGGAGATCCCTTTGTTACCCTTCTCATCATAACTTCTCTTCTCACCTTAACCCAACCCCAAAAACTATTTGTAAAGAATTAAGTTTATGAATTTTGGTGTATATTGTTTCTTTAATTAAAAAAAAGTTAATTTCTATATTTAGATAAGTTCCATGAAAAATCTAAATCAACTAAAGAATGGATGCCATGTGTCAAGGCTTCTTATGACTATATTGACCAACCCATGCATAGTCGCCCAATGAATCGATTGTTGCATAATTATTGTTTTCTTCTTCTATTTTTCTCCTTTTTTTTTGGTCTTATTGACGATCTGATTGGTTCAGGTCATCGTTAAGCATAGTCTCTTAAGGAACATACGATCTGATTGGTTCAGGTCATCGTTAAGCATAGTCTCTTAAGGAACATACTTTTCATCATTGCAGGAAGAACCGGAAAGAACACAAGATGATTAAAGGGAGAGCTAAAAGCCATTCGATCCCGCCAAATGGTGCCACGTCAGCAGACTCGACGTGCTCGTGTTGTCGAGTTTGTTTGGCCGGTAAGGTTTCTTTCTGTAGTTGTGGTTATAAACACTATAGTAAGCAGTAGATATTGTAAATCAACATAGCCTCTACTTGTAAGATCGTTGTTGTTATATTGTATGAATGAAAGTATGATTTTCGATTTGGTGGTTAGGGATTCTTCTTGTTAGAATGTAAATGATGTATAGCTAGTCGTTTAGGCCCATGGGCCTTAGGGTTTTTCTCTTTTAGGGTTTCTAGTCTATTTATAGTGTTGGTATTCCCTCTTTGTAATCATTCAGTAAATAGAAAACAAATACACTTCTTCTTTCTATCCCTCTCTGATTACATGGTATCAGAGCCCTAGCCCTAGGGTTTTCGGCTGTTAACAGTTTTTTTCCGGCGGTAAACAGTACTTCCGGCTGTGAACAGTACTTTCCGACGGTGAACAGTTTTCCGGCAGCGTGAACAGTGTTTCCGGCAGCGATTCTGGTTCGTTTTTTTCCAGTGGTTTTTGGCTTGATTTCCTATTCAATTTTCTGGATTGAGTTTCTGGTTCGTTTCTGGTTTGTTTTTGGTCTGCTGTTTGTTTTCTGGCACCCTGTGAGTGCGTCGTTAATCGTCGATCTTGTGAGCATTCTGTTCTGTTTAAGCCATCTGTTTTATTACATCATGGATGAATCTGGCGACAACTCCGCTACTTCCACTGCTGCGTTTGTTGACTCTGGTAAATGCTTTGTATCATCCCCCTCTAATTGGATCATTGATTCTGGTGCTTCAGATCATATGACACGTAATCATAGTCTACTTTGCAACTTCAATGAACATCGATCTTTCCATGAGGTCGAAGTCGCTAACGGATCCATCTTACAAGCGATTGGATCCGGAACAGTTAGACTTTCTGAATCTATGTGATTATCGTCCGTATTATGCCTACCCAAGTTTACGTTTAATTTGTTATCAGTCAACAAAATTACTCGTACACTGAACTGCAGTGTTAAATTCTATCCCTATCATTGTATTTTTAAAGATCTTTCAACAAAGCAAATCATTGGTAGAGGACGAGAGTCGGGCGGGCTCTATATATTTGAACCTGAGGAGCTGAAATCACAAGCAGCTTTGGCATCATTATCTCCTTTCGGACTACATTGTCGTTTGGGGCATCCATCTCTTCAAAGTTTAAAGAGATTATATCCTCAACTTTCTCACCTGTCATCGCTATATTGCGACTCATGCCAATTCGCTAAGCATCACCGTGTTCACTTAATCCCAAGAGATAATAAGCGAGCTGCATCCCTGTTTGAATTAGTTCATTCAGATGTATGGGGACCTTGTCCCATCACGTCTAAAAGCGGGTTCAAGTATTTTGTTACGTTTGTGGATGATTTCTCTCGAGTTACGTGGATATATCTAATGAAGAATCGATCTGAAGTTTTCACCCATTTTTGTACATTTGTTGCTGAGGCTAAAACGCAATTTGGTGTCTCTGTGAAAACCTTGCGTAGCGACAATGCAAAGGAATATACTTCAGAAACCTTTAGGTCCTTTATGCTTCAACAAGGTATTCGTCATGAATCTTCGTGTGTTGATACACCTGCCCAAAATGGAGTTGCTGAACGGAAGAATCGCCACCTTCTTGAAGTGGCTCGTGCATTATTGTTTCAGATGACTGTACCGAAACCATTTTGGGCAGATGCAATCGCTAATGCCTGCTTTCTAATCAACCGTATGCCATCTGCCGTTCTGCATGGTGAGATTCCGATGTCGGTTCTTGTTCCTAGTCAACGCTTGTTTCCGATTGAACCGAAAATATTTGGTTGTAGTTGCTTTGTTCGAGATACTCGACCTCACCTTAGTAAGTTAGATCCAAAGTCTCTCAAATGTGTTTTCTTGGGATATTCTTGTCTTCAGAAAGGTTATAGATGTTTCTCACCTGTCCTTAATCGTTACATCGTCTCACGGGATGTCACCTTTACGGAAGAAGTGCCTTTCTACCCGGTTTCCACTTGTCTTGATCATGAAAACCAGGATGACTTGTTGATCTATCCTATACCGACTCCGAGTTCGACTGTGGACTTCCCAGTTCCATCTGACTCTACACAGTCTTCAGAACCATCCACAGAAACAGAACGACCTCCAGTGATTCATGTATACAGTAGGCAACGACGACCTACTTCTGAACCGTCTGTGGTTCCTCCGGCGGATCCAAGTTCCAATCAGTCCCCTCCTTTGACAACAGACATTCCCAATTCTGATGTTCAAACGTCTGAGTCGCCATCCACTAGTGATTCTGATACAGCAGGAGACTCTCTTCCTTCAGATCTTGATGTTCCTATTGCTCTTCGAAAGGGCAAACGTTCATGCACTTATCCAGTTGATTCGTATGTGTCTTATGCTAAGCTGTCTACAGCTTCCCGATCATTGGTTGCTTCGTTAGACTCCATACCCACTCCTAAATCGGTTGGAGATGCTTTAGCTCATCCTGGTTGGCGAAATGCTATGATCGAAGAAATGAATGCTCTTGAACACAATAACACGTGGACTTTGGTAGAGTTACCGGCAAACAAGAAGACCATTGGTTGTAAATGGGTGTTCAATGTGAAAGTTAATCCGGATGGATCTGTGGCTCGTTTGAAAGCTCGGTTGGTAGCAAAAGGATATGCTCAGACTTATGGGGTCGACTACTCCGACACATTTTCTCCTGTGGCTAAGGTACCTTTTATTCGCCTGTTTATTTCATTAGCCGCCACTTATAACTGGGTACTACACCAACTGGATGTCAAAAATGCTTTCTTGCATGGAGACTTACATGAGGAAGTTTATATGGAGCAACCACCCGGGTTTGTTGCTCAGGGGGAGTCTGGTAGAGTCTGCAAACTGCGTAAATCATTGTACGGTCTAAAGCAATCCCCCCGTGCTTGGTTTGGACGGTTTAATGCAGTAGCGACTGAGTTTGGACTACGAAGGAGTGCTTATGATCATTCTGTGTTTTTTGCTTCATCTTCGTCTGGGTGGATTTCTATTAGTGGTGTATGTTGATGATATTGTGATTACTGGGAGTGATGAGACTGGAATCATGAAGCTGAAAGATTTTCTTGCATCTCAGTTTCAAACAAAGGACTTAGGTCCTCCAAAATACTTCTTGGGAATTGAAGTATCTCGCAATCGAAAAGGGATTTGTTTGTCCCAACGGAAATATTGTTTGGACATATTGAATGATTCTGGGATGATTGAAACAAAACCTTGTGAGGCCCCGATGATTCCAAATATGAAGTTGAATGTAAAAGACGGAGATCTACTTGAGGATCCTGAAAAATATAGAAGAATTGTGGGAAAACTGAACTACGTACCTGACCATTACACGCCCTGACATCGCCTTTCCGGTCAGTGTTGTGAGTCAGTTTATGTCATCTCCACGAACTCCACATTGGGAGGCTGTTAGACATATATTGAAGTACTTAAAGGGTGCTCCTGGGCTTGGTATTCTTTATCAAAATCACAATCATCATGTCATTGAAGGGTTCACAGATGCTGACTATGATGGGGATCCTATGAACAGGCGGTCTACGACAGGTTATTGTGTGTTTGTTGGAGGGAATCTCGTTTCATGGAAAAGTAAGAAGCGGAATGTCGTTTCCCGGGCAAGTGCTGAATCTGAATACAGGGCTATGGCCCAAACTACTTGTGAGCTGATATGGTTACGTAACCTGCTAGGTGAACTCGGCTTTGCTCAATCTAAACCGATGAACCTATATTGTGATAATGAGGCGGCTATCCACATTGCAAACAATCCCGTGTTCCATGAAAGAACAAAGCATATCGAAGTAGACTGCCATTTTACTTGTGAGAAGCTAGAAGATGGAACCATCTCGACTCCCTTTGTTCGAACACGCAGTCAACTGGCTGATGTCTTTACCAAAGCCTTACCTGGTTCGCGAGTCTCCTCTATTTGTAACAAGCTGGGCATGATTAATATCTATGCTCCAGCTTGAGGGGGAGTGTTAGAATGTAAATGATGTATAGCTAGTCGTTTAGGCCCATGGGCCTTAGGGTTTTTCTTTTTTAGGGTTTCTAGTCTATTTATAGTCTTGGTATTCCCTCTTTGTAATCATTCAGTAAATAGAAAACAAATACACTTCTTCTTTCTATCCCTCTCCGATTACACTTCTCATATTTTCTCCATCAAACAATGATTTTACTCGGAAAAATCAAACTTCATAAGTTCATAAAAACAATAAAATAGACAAGACTTCATAATCAAACAAACTTGTGCATCTTCAGTAGAAGGAGTTGATTTCACAAGTTAATTGAATGGGTTGATCTATAGAATTTTTTTTGAATATTTTAAAGTTTAGGGGTTGGTATTTTCAATCCTTGAATGATAATGAATCGTTTTAATTTCGGAATTTTGGGGATTTTTGAAAAAGGACCGTCTTTTTGTATTCGGTACTGGTTGGTTTTTTCGGTAATTTTTGGGGACCCAATACCGATATTACTGAATGCTGATTATAGGAAAAACATGGAATCGATTACCGTACCGAAATACATGAGTCTGTCCGGAATTGATATGGTACCAGTTTAACATCGGAATCTAGGACTCGTTGCTCACCCCTAAAATAAATATGAATAGTTGGTTTTATTCCATGGTTTAAGAATTTAATTGATATAAGCATATTTGGCAATATCTCTCTCCGTAGAGTTTGTCATATGGAAGTAACATCAAATATTTATTTTTAATAATTTCTTCTAAAATAAGTATCCACCTTATTATTTTAGTTTGTTTCAAAATAATTGCCTAACTTTAAAAACAAATGTTTACTTCCTCATCCTCATCCTCATCCTACATTTAATTATGAGATGCAGACAAAATTCTCTTTATAATTAGGGGTAAAGATAGGGAAAAACCTATAAAATGAAAAATTAAGGAACACTTAATAGCACTTCTGGATGTATCTACTTAAAATTAAGTTTTTGGTTTTTATACAGATGTGCATGTTACAAATGACTTGTATGTGCAACAGTACAAGTGCATACCGTGAACATGAAAGGCTACTGAGATGTTCCTTTATTTTTCATAGGGTTGTAAGCGGGCCGAGCTGCTAGTCAGCTACTTGGGATCGATTCGTTAAAAGTTCAATTTGAGCTCGAGCTTCATTTTAAGCTCGTTTAATAAACTAGCTTGAGCTCAAACCTTTATGATTAAGCTCACGAGCCTTATCGAGCCTCAATTAATATATAAATAAATATTTATATTAAATAAAAATAATAAATAATAAAAAACATATCAATTATTGATTTATAGGTTAGCAAGTCGAGCTCAAGTTTGTTAAATCCTTAACTAGCTCGAGCCTGAGCTTGACAATAAGGCTCAAACGAGCTTCACAATAAGGCTCGAAATGAGCTTTATGAACTCCCCTAGTTTTTAAGATTCCTCCCTAAACCTCACCCTAGGTGTAAAATTTTCCTTTTGTTAATTATAAAATATAATAATTATACATTATTAAAATTATGCATTTTTGTGGGCATTTATTTTAGAACATGTAGAATATTTGACTTTTATATTGTAATCTTTTGAGAAAATTATGGGTATCGTTTTTGTGGTTATAGAAAAGTTATGAATAAGGTTTTTATGGTTACGTTTTGAACGAGTTGGTTCTTGTGGTTGCAATTTCTTATAAGGATGGCAATCATCTCGTGTCTGGGTTGGCGGGCTGTGAATTGACGGGTCAAAAAGACTAAATCCGGACACAACATGCTTAACTAATCCTGTCAACATCTTCAACCCTAATATGCGACCCATCAACTTGAACACAATCCGCGTAACTCATTTAACTATACAGTTTGGCAGGTCATAAGCAGGTTAACAAGTCATAAACGGGTTAGCG
The DNA here is from genome assembly GCA_030169165.1 of Centaurea solstitialis. Classification (NCBI taxonomy): domain Eukaryota; kingdom Viridiplantae; phylum Streptophyta; class Magnoliopsida; order Asterales; family Asteraceae; genus Centaurea; species Centaurea solstitialis. The sequence goes on along the minus strand of CM058042.1, from coordinate 34,878,356 downwards.
AATCATAAACGGGTTGATAGGATTAGACAAATTAGGATTTTGATTTACTGATTTTAGGCATTGTATTGAAATTGAAAAAGTAAAACTCAAATAAAATAAAGTTTTGTTGTATAAAAAATATTTAATTAAAAGAAAGATAAAACGGGTTGGTGGGTTCGAATACTCAACCCAAACTTGTTTGTCTTCGTATCGGGTCGAGAATGCCACCTACAGTTTCTTATGGACACATGTGATTACGTATATATTTATTTTTAAAAAACTTTTACATGTATCCCTTGCTAATCCGTCTCTAATTAATTAGTGACTAGTTAGCAACGATCACATGTAATTACTTATTTAGTTATCTTTTAAAAGAAATATGTCGCTAATCAACAATGGAAATCAATCCATCGCTTATTAGTGACACATTAGCAATGGATCCCACCAATTATTTCAGCTGGAACCTCGTTATTAACGAGTTGGCTCCCCTTGCATTTAGGACATAGGTTGTCAGAAAAATACAACCATCGAAATCCAGCAGCTCGTTATATAATCTTTCAAAATAGAGATGAAATCAGTTAAAACACCAAACCACATTGACGAAAAAGGTATAACTTTACAATGAATTGTATATTTTTTATTTATTAATCTAACTTTATATGAAAATAATTGGCTTCAATGGGCAACTAGTGGTGAGCATCGAAACCGATTACCCACCTTTGGAATCGGAACCGCCTTGGAACCATCGGTTCCGGAACCGGAACCGATGTAATTAGTTCCTGTTGGTTCCTAAAATACAGAACCGATTAGGACCGGTTCCGGTTCTCACTTTTTTGGAACCGCTAACCGCCGGGTACCCGCCGGAACAGGTTCCCTTATGTTATAATAAAAATAATTTTATATGTTCCTTATATTTAATTATATAAAAAATTGAAATTATTAATTTGTTTATTACAATTACATACTTATACATATAAACTTATGACCACTTCATTCAACTTATCTATCTTCTTTTTTCAATATTTTTTATATCCTATTTATCATTTCAAGTTGTGTTTTTTCTTTTCTTTTCATTTCAAAAAGTGTTTGTAAATAGTTTGTCGGATAAATTTTCATCGTTTGTAGTATTTGTTTCGTTACATTAGGACTATATAATAACTTATAATTACATTTTATAGCATAAAACGATAAAAAAATATATAAAAAATATTAGAAACCGAGTACCCGGTTTCGGAACCGGAACCGGCGGTTCCGAGACCGGAACCGGCGGTTCCGAGACCGGAACCGGCGGTTCCGAGACCGGTTCCCAAATATAAACAACCTTTGCAAGCGGTTCCGGTTCCATGAATTTTAGGCGGGTACCCGCCTTTGCTCACCCCTAGGGCCAACTGGGGCTAGCCTGGTAATTAGTAGAAAAGTCACCCTCTTCGAGTAGAAGTCTCAGGTTCAAACCTGGGCGGAGGCGTTTCTAATCTAACTAGAGTGTATACTAACAACTAATTAAGGTGTCGTTAAAAAAATTTGACTTCAATGGACTGAGGGCTAATGGTAACATATTGTAACTAGCCCTATACCCGTCCGTAGGCCGGGTATACGACATGATTATCATAGTTAGAAGAAACATTCTACAATAAGTTATAAAGTTGATTTTTAATTCATGAAACTAAAATAAAGTTCCTCCTCCTTGGTTAATTTAAAGAAACTGAAAGAAGAAAACCTTTCTGGATGTTAAAATCAGCAAGAGTGGCCATACTCAAGCAAGATCAATATTTGCAAAAGCTTATCTCAAATCATTATATAAGAATGAAATCAGAAATAACAGAGCATGAAAATCAGAAATATCAACGAAGATAGACTAATTATGGCCGAAGGCTATAAATGCTTTATAGAAGTACTAGTAGTATACCCGCGCAATGCGGCGGGACGTATAAATTGTATCTTAAATTTTTGTTGAATTTAGTCAACAACACGCATCGTGATAGCAATAGTTCATGAGCAACAACATTCAAATCTAGAGCAATTTCAACATGCCGACAAAGTCCCAAAATTTCCCGGACTTTTAAGTCCAAGCATACTTTATTTCACTATTGCCTTTCATGAAAAGGTTTGAGGAAGATGACACCGAATTTGGTGTGTACTATTTATACCGCAAAAGTGGGACGACTTATCACATTAAATTCTTTTATAATTACCCTTTTTGTTTAAGTTTAAGTTTGAGACGTTTAAGTTTTTTTTTTTCATTTATAATTACCCTTTTTGTTTATTTTTGAATTATGGTTGGAATTGATGATTTTTTTATGTTAAAGCATCCATCAACTTTAATGATTTTAGAGGGTGTTTGGTTCATTTCGAGGAATAGAAATGAAAATGAAAAATAGAAATGCAAATGAAAATGAAAAATACCACAAAAATAATAGAAATAAGCATTGCATTGATGTTTTTTTGTTAACCCAATTTAATCAATCAAAACTTGTTTCATATTAAAAATATTATTTCTTCAACTTAAAAATACAAAAGAAATTATATTTAACATTAAAAGATAAGACAACATATGCTAAAAAAGTTAAGTAGAAATAACATCGTCATGTGTCTCAATTTAATTAGGAATGAAAACTAATTCCTTACCTCAATACTCCAACTAAAAGAAAATGCCCCAAAAGTTTTTTAGTGCTACAACAATAAACTACAAATTAACAGTACAATAAACTTATGTTGGCCGTGAGCAACTCTCATTTCATAAACTCAGTTAGAGTAAACTCCCAAAAACCATGAATGGTTTCAGCAAAACCATTTATAGTAAAGTAAAATTTACAATGTTCTTTTAAATCAATAGACTTTAATATTCAAATTTACAATCTCAAAATGTAAGACAGATATAAACGACATTTTTCTTTTTCACAAACAAATTTTATTCAAATTTCAACCATTTACACTAATTCCATTGCATATCTTGGAAGGCCCAACTAATAAAAAGAGACTTACAGAACCTAAGAGAACCAAACACAAACACCAAACAAATAGACAAACTCCCAAAATGAACAGAGCACAATAATAATACCACATTGACCCATTAAAAATATAACACAGAACCACAAAGTTGTGAAATCAAACCAACCACATACAGCAATAGATAAACCAATTCCAGAGACTTTACAAATCTGAGACCAACTGATGAAACAGAAAATCTGACCAATATCGCTGAAGTTGCAGCTGTCTCCCGGTCCTCAATTTGCTTGCGTCTGTTAACGTGTTCTTGCTAGCCATATGAAATTTGCATTATATATCATAATGGAGCTCGCATTATTCATCTGAAAGCCATAAACATATAAAAGATGAATAGTCTATATTCAAAAAAGAACAAAGAATAACATTCCACTTCTCAAGCTTAGTTCATTACAATGCATAAATAGTATTATGGAAGGCTCACATACAAAGAAATAGTTACAAATATATAATAATAAAAAGCTATTTTAATGAACGAAAAAGATGCTAAATCAAAATGTAACTCTAGAGTGAGATTGCTTAACATATGTATAAACATATAATCTGGAAATATAGTTAAAAAAAAGATATTTGACTAGATCACCTTATCGAATTGGTTTAAAAGCAAATTTCATTTGTAAGCCACAATTTCATATGCAAAGGTTATTTAGTTGATACAAAATAAGTTCTTGAACCTCTTCTTGATTTATCTAGCTCCTAGAACCCAAGGAGCAGACCTAAACCAAAACAAAGGAAAGAATTAAAAAGAGTCTGCAAAGAGGAAACAGGAAAAAAAATACCTTGATGAGTGCACATTGGGTATACATGTGTTCTTGACATTAACAAAAAAAGGAATAGTTGAAAGTTGTATTTTGGTTTGGCTTGCTGCCAGGGACGGACCTAGAGAAATTTTCAAACGGTGGCACCACTTGACTATAAGAAATATACATATAAAAATATTTTTTACAAAGTCTATATTGGTTTAGTGGTTTGTTTCTTGCTTTTAAACGAAGGATCGTGTGTTCGAGTCTTGTCAAGGCTAGTCCTACGGTTTTTGTTACCACTATTTAAAACTATAAGAAATAAAACCATATTATTTTTAAAAATCAATACTTGTTAATATTACTGAATAACAATATGTTTTTTTGTAATACATATCTTATAATTATATAATACCATAATGAAACATCAAAACTAAATTAAACTTTAGAGACGTTATATACAATGATAGTTATGCTTGAACAAATTATATACAACCACGTAACATGTTTAATTTGTCTTAAAACATTAGAAAAATATAATACTTGTATCATATTTTTAAATATCTAGATACAGTTAGTTTTTAGATTGGATTTACAAGAAAAAACATCGAATATGATTGATTTTATTTATCTAAGATTAATAGGTGTTATGAAAAAACAAAAGTTGAAAAAAGGAATTATAGAAAATAAAAATGAATTCACAAGAAACGTAATTAAGTTAAAGTATGCAAAAATACTATCAAATGCCATTAATAGCGTAGTGGTAAGGAAGTGTTTAATTGTCTTGGAGGTTGAGGGTTCAAGTCTTGTTAACAACTTTATTTTTTAGAAACATAATTAATATTATATTAAAAGCTAAAAAACTAGAAAATGTATCTAACTAGGCTTGAACCATGACCTTTCTTATGAAAAGGAAAGAGCTAACCAACTAAGCTAAGGAGAGTTTGTATTATTGTTGCAGTTTCAAAATATATATGGTGGCACAGAACATATTAATACAGTGGCACCTATATTTTTTTACACTGTGACGGAGGAATGATACGGTGGCCCGTGCCACCGTGGACACCTCTTCAGGTCCGTCCCTGCTTGCTGCTCAATGAGGAAAATTCTTTATAAACAAAGAGAGCATGGCCATGTTAGGCATAAATTGAAGGGGTACAATTCAGAAGCGACAACGTACCAAAAATCTGCCATATATATATTGAAAGATGGTGTTTTCTGAAATCTTTCCCAAAAATGATCCTAAACGACAATTAAAAATATATATAAAACTAAGATCAATATTTAAAAAAGAAAACATGAACATATAATGAGAACTCATGGATGTCTGAACCTTTTGCACTTATCACATGTGCTTCCATGAATGCATTGCTGGAGAAATGTGTAGTCAGACAGATTTTAGGCCACAACCTTTGTTTCTAAAATCTTTAGGCATTAATAGAACTTCCTGCGTCCAAATCATGTTGAAAAAGTCAAAATGACAAATTCAATACTTTTTTACAAAATATTTGGAAAGACTGAATTCAAGGTGGATTACCCCAATCAAGCTAAGAAAGAAGAGCATTGTAGTGAATGGCGTTAATACATCAATGTGGGTTAGATGCAAATTGGTTAAAACTTAAAATCGGAATAAACATAACCCATATTCAAGAAAAAAAATCAACGATAGACGTCTTTATCTCTCTTAGTGGTCTAGGCAATTGGGGCAAGTAAATCAAAAGAAACCAATATTAAAAAACGCAGAGAAAAAAAACCAAAACGATGGTACAACTCGAACATGATTTGAAGGTCTTTCAACAAAGAAACCAGATCGATTGTGCAAACACCAAAATCTGAACCTGTTCCGACAACAACATAACATGATTCAGTTGTAGAAACCAGAAATTGCAAAAAAAGAAGAAAATAACCCAAATAGATGAAGAATTCGAACCTGATTTTAATTTTGATTGTAGACATCGATCATTCGATTGTGAACTGAATGGTTGTGTAAACAAATCTATTTCAAAGAGTAGAAAAGCCTTGAATCGTCTTAGAGAATGAGTAATCACTGAATCGTTGGAAAATGAGGAGTTGTCTGATAACAATTAATCATTCAAGCCTTGGTTGGAAAATGAGGACAAAATTTTTTTGGAGAAAAAGAAATTGGCCCATACGTACAACCTGTTTGATGCATTATTGATGTTGTAGCATAGAAAATTAGAAATACCAAAAAACCATGGAAAGTAAAATATAAAACAGATACCAGTCATAAAGCAACAAAGGAAGCTAACTTGTTAAACTCACGTGGGATCAACAGTCTTATAATTTAAGATCTGGATACATGAATGCATTTAATCAAACACCTGGAACCAAGAACCAAGAACCAAGTGCCCTTTTATTTATTCTGTTAGGAATTATGTGCAGAGTTGACAAACCAAGTGATTATATATCCAATGTTACGAGACACTTGAGGGTCACACCTGCGAGGACCTATAAGTCGAACAAGTTAGATGAAACCCCGAAATGGAGAGTTAGGATTTATAATAGTGTATTATAAATCTATTGGGTAATTACAGTCAGAATTACCAAAGTTGGAGGGTTATTAATTAATTAGGATATTATATATTTATTAGATAAATAAATATATAATGATTAATTAATAAGGTTTATATATATATATATTAGATAAATATATATAATCATAATTATCGTATGCAAATTCTTTTCCAGCTAATTAAAAGGAAAAGGATTAGAGATAATTATAAAAGGAAACTGAATCTTATACAAACTGTATTTTTCCTCCATATAAATAAGGCTTATGGGTTAAGGAAAAAAAGAACAAGCTTTTCAATTAGAAAATCAGTTTGAGTCCTCCTCCTCCTCTCTCTCCCAAACCGGCGCAAAACACACCCCCCCCGGTCGGATTTCCTTTTGGTTGTTCGGGTTTCATAAAGTTCAACTAGAAGAACGTTCGTTGGTCGATCACCGGTGGACTAAATCTCGAGCAATCCAGGTAAATTGATCTAACCTGATCTTTTAGGTTTAGAGCTATAAACGATTAAAATCATTAGGCTTTAATGGGTTTTTAGCTTTTATCGCTTCCGCATGATTAGATCGGAAACAGCGAGTTTCTGATCACGTGGGTTTTAACAGTTTGTTTTAAACCTATGAGATATATCAAACCAGCGAGGTTTGATAGATCTGTGTTAATCCTCGAGTCAGTTTGATCGAGGATACCCACAAAAACCCAACAGTGGTATCAGAGCCATGGTTGATACATCGTTTAGTTTTTGTTTATCAATTTATGTGAGATCCGTTAAAATTTGTTGCTTGTGTATCAAGTTTTGATAAATCTGAATTTAAAATCTGATTTTAAAGTTTATCGTGTTAATTAAAAATCTGATTTTTAAGTTTGTTGTGTCAATTAAAAAACCTAATTTTTTAAGGTTTGTCGTAACCGACGATTGGCGGTGGAATGGCGGCAGTTAGCCGACCAAACCATCAGGCCATTCGCCGGAAACTCCTAGCCGCGAAAAACCATACGCCGATCACACCACCTGAGTGGTGGTGGCGTCGGCTGTTATCTCCGATCACCGAGCCACAGTTTGGTGGTGGGGGTAAACGGTGGTGGTCGCGAGTCGCACCACAGTCCGGTGGCGGCTTTCGGTTTCCGATCACCCGCCGCACCACAGCAAGTGGTGGCGATTCACGGCTGAGAACAAGATCGCCGGTCGCACCAGAGACGATGGTTGCGGCGGCGGTTGTTGTTGATCATGATCACCGGCCACGGCGGCGGTGGTAGCATCTCGCTACTGCTGTCGTCGGCGACGGTGGTAGTCGATAGCCACTCTTGGGTGGCGTTGATCGCCGCTGATATTTTAATCGCCGGCCACACCACCCGCTTGGTGGTTGTGGCGTCGGCCGTCGTCGACCGCGAAAGAAAACCACCACCGCACCACCGATTGTGGTGGCGGTGGTGTCGATTGCCAAAACAGCCGCTGGACGCGCGTCTCCAGGCCGATCGAGAGACGACCACCACACCACCGATTGTGGTGGTGGTGGCGTCGATGTTTTTTCCAATCAGGATCGCGGCGGCGGTGGTAGCCCGGAGCTACTACCGTTGCTGATCGACAGAGGGCGGCAATGGTATTGTTTGCGATCACCGGATACGGTGGCGGCTGATGGTGGTTGTAATAACCAAACCGCGGCCACTAGAAACCACCTTGGTGGTGGTGGTGTACGAACCGGCCACCGCTGGCTGCCTCACGGCCGCGCCAAGCGGTGGCGGTAGTCGATCAATCGGCAGACACGACCGCCAGAAACCACCATGGTGGCAGTGGTGTGCGGTGTTGCACTCGAGGAGATCGTGGCGCGAGCCGCGCTTTCGTGACACGAACCAGACTTCTGATCCATCCAGGGTTTTTCGTATAGTTGGGCCAGATTTATTGTCGGACCCGAAACCCAGAAATCTTAGGCCAAGATAATGACCCAAGAGGGTTTATTTACTTAAATTAATTCGGTTAAAATTTTAGTTTCAAATAATAGACTCGTTTTAAGACAAATAAGACTGGTACTATGTTTGATCAGTTGGTTGAACCTAGATACGGTCTTAAGGCCAGTATCGTGTATCTCGAACAGTTAGTTCAAAATACCTGTGTTTCGATATCAGTTTAGAATAAAAGACGAATGTTTCATATTTTCGGCTTTATAAAATAATCTTGTTTTTATAAGAAAATTCTTTTTCGAAATATTTACTGGTTTATAAAACAGTTAGTTCATTAAAACCAAATTTGGCGATAATAGAGACAAAATAATTTTAACGGATCCAGTTTATTACTCGTAATTATAAGATTGCTTTTATTATATAGCATATATATTTACGTAATTGCTTGAGCTCGATATATGGATTTCAGTTTGATTTTACATATATATATATATCTATTATGGTATTTTGCCAACCTAGACCCTTGACATATTCACGGGGAGGCCTGCGTGCCATTTACAACCCCTTATGTAATAATGACCTTAGGATAGAAATTTGTTTTATTCTTTCGGGATGACGAGGCCAGTGGGAGCTACTTCATCACTACCGGAGTACTAACAAAACATGGCGAGGCCAGTGGGAGCTACGCGAGTTTTGAAGCTTTTAGTAGAATAGGTCATTATTGGTCCCTAGGAAACGTTGGCAAAAACTATAATTAGGTACTATGTGATTAATTATTGTTTAATTGCATGGTTGATTAATTATTTGTGATATCCTGCATGTTAATAGTTTTAAATAGAGTTGTTACTTTAAAACTAGTTTATATCACAAAAGGAATATAGGTTTTAGTTTCGTTAAACTTTTCAAAACGATAGTTTTTGATTTAAAAAAACCTATAGATGATTGTTTTATATAAAATGCAAGTTGACAAAAACAGTTAGTTTTTTAATCAACTAGGTGTGCTGTTAAAACAGTTAGTTTTAATTAGCAAGAAATTTTAGAACAGTTGGTTTTAAAATTACGAGTATGTTTGAAAACAGTTAGTTTAAAACATAAGTAGCCTTTATAACAATCAGTTTTTCAAAATCCTGGAAGTAAAATTTTCAAAACCCCGAAAATCATAGATCAGTAGTGCAACCCATTTAGGGGCACCTTCGGCGTAAAGTACATAGGCGTTGTAAGTGATCACACATTCAACGTCTGTGTTCAAACTGAAGCTGAAGGGGTTACATAACTCTGCGAATTATCTCTGGGTGGTACCGGCCAGAGTATAGTGATCAGGTTCCCAAAATGGTGAGATCTGTTTTGGTACTATAAAGTTCACCGGGTGGTACCGGGCCAAAAAGCACTAAGAGGGACTAAAACATGCACAGGTAGTTGCCATGGTCCCGAAAAGATCTAGGAGTCATGTCAGTTAGATATGATTGGTAAAAGTCCTTACCTACCGAAATAAATACGGGTCTGGTGGAGCAAGAACATTACGCACATCAGGACGTATGAAATAAGGATCCTAGTCCAATAAATTGATCATTTAAGGGTTTATTGATATTTTATTGGAATTTTATCTATTTACAGTTGCTAAGACCAAAAGTTTTATTTTGTGTAGATGGCAAGCACTGTTACCAGCACTAATAATCTTTCCCTCCGATCTATCCTAGAGAAGGATAAACTGACCGGCCCTAACTTTCTCGACTGGGAGCGCAATCTGATGATTGTGCTCAGACATGAGAGAAAGTGGTATGTGCTTGAAGAGCCACTTGGGGAGGCACCTCCGGCAAACGCTCCGGCCGCTGCCAGAAATGCCCACAAGAAGCACTCGGATGATCTCCTTGATGTCGCCTGTCTGATGTTAGCAACTATGAGCCCAGATCTACAAGCAGGGCTCATAAATACAAACGCTTACGACATGATCCGCCAGCTGAGGGACATGTTTCAGACTCAGGCTCGTACAGAACGCTACGATGCCACCAAAGCATTCAATGAGTGCAAGATGGTAAAAGGGACATCAGTAAGTGACCATGTCATGAAAATGAAACGGCACTTAGATCATCTGGAGAGGCTAGGTCATCCTGTTCCATTGCAGCTAGCAACAGACACCATACTCAATTCACTGTCAGAAGACTACAGGCCCTTTGTAGTCAATTACAACATGAATAACATGGAGAAAACAATAGCAGAGTTGCACTCCATGCTTAAGACAGCTGAACTGAATATGGGGAACAAGAACAAGACCAAGGATGTCTTGATGGTAAAAGACGGAGGGGTGAAAAAGAAGAATGGGCAAGCTAGCACCAGTAAAGGAAAAGGACCAGTCCAGGCCATCCAGAGTGCACCCAAGAAAGGCAAGGGCAAGGGCAAGGGCAAGAAGGTTAAGCCAAACAAAGCTAGGACCGAGAATCGCTGCTTCATATGCAATGAGATCGGTCATTGGAGGCAAAACTGCCCTAAGCGTCATGAAGCAGGTATGTAAACCTCAGAAAATTTATGATTGCTTTATTTTGACACTTCTTACTTGTTAGCCTACAAGTATACTGACACCTAGAGCAAATGATTATTGCAGGAGGTCAGAAATGAAGTGAAATGCCCAGAGGTTGCTGAGGATCTGAAGCACAAGTTTATTTCAATTTAAGTCAAGATACCTATGGATTTAAGACAGTGGTTTTTATTTTTTAAGTTTTAAACAGTTTTGGATGATTGTGATTTTTGAATTTATAATTCTATGGTTTTGTTTTTCAAAAATTATTATCTTGACATTGAAATATCTGATTGTGCTTAGTGTTTGTATGATCCTAGATGTTGCCTACTTCAATAAAATCTATTAGATTGAAGTATTTATATAAAAACTATCAAAACACACCAGATTCTATAGGAATGTGTTTTTGAGAATAAAACATTTATGAATAATTGTTTTATGATCAAATTTTAAAGGAGAATTTAAGATATTAACTCAGATAGCGTTAATAACAGTATTTATAAAACTAGAAAGATTCCAAGTTCTGGAATTAGGATTTTAGCAAATCCAGTTAAGTTTTATAAAAGAAATTCTCAGAATTAACTAATCAAATTTGATCAAGTTTTATTATTCAAATGTTCGAAAAAGAGAATTTAGGATATTAACTCAGATAGCGTTAATAACAGTATTTATGAAACTAGAAAGATTCCAAGATCGGGAGTTAGGATTTGATCAAATCCAGCTAAGTTTCATAAAAGGAAATTCTCAGACCTCAAAATTAGAATTGACTAATCAAAGTTCTGACTAAGTCAATAGTAAAATTTTGAGTAATAGTTAGTTTTTATATAAGCAAGTGGGAGCCCAATTTATTCTCCATCTAGTCTCAGATAAAGAATAAAAGTTGTAATTATTGATGTATCTCGGAATTCATAAATCCAGGTAGGATAATAATTCATAAGATATAATTTACCCTTTTAGTCAAAAAGGATAAAAGTTTCAAGATCCTTGAAACAAAAGTCGTGACTGACTTTAGAAATCAATAATTAAAAGTGTTGGATTAAAGTATAGGATTCCAGCAGTTTTGCCAGTATCGCAAATGGAATCGGATTTCAGGTAGAAATCATTCATCTACACAGCAACTAAGGAAGTTGCAGTCTTACATATTCAGGAACTGGAAGTTAGTCCAGGTCTCCGAGTTCATAGAATATGATAAAAGTCTAGTTATTTTTTTTAAGTGTTTTGCAAAACAATAATTAGCAGATACAAGTAGATCGTATAAACAGACTTGTATTTTTGGTTATCACTTTGATTAAAATGGTAAACTTTAATCAAAGGGTTTAAACTGAAGATAGGTGATACTTCATTTTAGACCAGTATCTAACAAACGTTAAATAGATATTATGAAAGTTATTAAAGAAAAGACATTCAATCTTGTTATTATTACAGCGTGTAATATGGACTATACAAGACTGATTTCTTTATCACTTTCACATTTTTTGCATGTTTTAATATATCCAGGAATGAAATCAGTCTCCGATTTTTCATTCAAAATCTGTCCGTGACAACTTATCATTGTGGGAGCATGATAAGGCGTTAAAGTCATTGTGAACTTTTAGGTAGTTATGATCAGTTGCTGAATAACAGCTACAAGTGTTGTAGACTAAAAGTTGCACAGATATTTGATAGAGTAGCAAATATCGGACGTGATCCGCGGTTGAGATTACTTCTTGGAAACAGTCATAAGTAAATCTCACAGTGGTTGTCCCTATCACCTGAGGTATCTGATTTCATATCATGAGGACTACTGAATTCTTAGTGCATTCAACCACTACGCCGTAACAGGGTGGCTATAAAGGGTGTAACTAGATTCAGCGGAAGCCGTGGTGTTAAAGGCAGATATGCAAGATGGGATTTGCACCTCTTCTTAGGAGAGAGATATTTCTGGGCCCATCTTGACTGACTAAGTATACTGATGAAGTGCATGGCCATGCCCAAACGAACTGATTAGTTCTTTGTCGTTTACCTATCAGTGAAAGTCAGATAATCAAGAAAACAGAATCTTGAGTATTTAGAGTTGACATTTTCCAAGCTCATACTCACAGATGAAATATCGCGATGCAAAGGGAAAAGCCAAGATGTACCCAATCAATGAACAGTAGTTTCATAGATACCAATTCCTCACGGAATGTTTATATCACCAGTCTGGGTATAAGAGTTCTTGTAACCTGGTCAGCCTAAGTGCCTGTCTAGGGGCCTCCTTAGGTCAGTATAGTCAAAGGTGGTGTTGCCAACTTGCACAAGTGGGAGTCTGTTAGGAATTATGTGCAGAGTTGACAAACCAAGTGATTATATATCCAATGTTACGAGACACTTGAGGGTCACACCTGTGAGGACCTATAAGTCGAACAAGTTAGATGAAACCCCGAAATGGAGAGTTAGGATTTATAATAGTGTATTATAAATCTATTGGGTAATTACAGTCAGAATTACCAAAGTTGGAGGGTTATTAATTAATTAGGATATTATATATTTATTAGATAAATAAATATATAATGATTAATTAATTGTAATAACCAAGATCCTAGATGGAGTTAAATAAGTTAAGTTACTGTCAATTGACCTTTTTGTGAGAATATGAGGATTTTTGGGGTTAATTATGTGACTATTGAAAAGTTTAATGGCATGGGCTTTTACCATTTTAGGTATGGGCTTGGCCCAAAACCCTAGGTATTTAAACCCTAAACCCTAAAATTAAACCATTTTTGGATGTGTTAGTGTGTGAAGTGTGTGTTTTGGAAGGAAGTATCATCATCAAGCTTTAGTAGGGGATTTCGCTTCGAAAGGTAAGATCTCGATGCCCGGATAGTGTAAGATCACTGTTAATTGTCGTATATTTGCTTTGGGATTAGTTTGGATACAATTGGATCAGATTAGAATCGATTTTGATCAATTTTAGGCTGTTTTCGGAACTGTCCTCGTTTTCCGAATCGGAATTCATATTTTCCGAATCGGAATCTATGTTTTCCGAATCGGAAAATCATATTTTCCGAATCGGAATTTATGTTTTCCGAATCGGAAAATATGTGGTGTTTTCGGAGGTGTTTTGTTTCGTCATGCCTTTCCCGGATTGGAAACCTACGTTTTCCGAATCGGGAAATTGGCTAGTTAAGTCGTTATTTTTGACCTCGTTACTTTTGGTATGCGGATTTTTGAGTCAGGATTTCCGAATCGGAAATTACCATTTTCCGAATCGGAAAATGGTAGGTTTTCCGAATCGGAAAACGGCGTGTTCTTCCGAATCGGATTTTGTGCTTTTCCGAGTCGAGTTTTGGAAGGTTTTGTCGTTAGGGTTATTTTCGGAGAAGGATTTTTCCATAGTAGTTTAACCCCTTAGAAATAAAAATTTTCGAGGGGCGCTGCCCCTCAGACCCCGCAAGGGCGGCTCCCCTTGACCTCGTCCGCTAACCGGGTAGCGGAACCCCCGTGCTAAGTCTGCCTAGGGGTATCCTAGTTGAGTGTTGTCTAAGTGCGAATCACTAATGCCTTAGGAATTTATACAGATACCAGGAGATAGAGTAATCAGCGAGATAAGCTCAGGTGAGTTCCCTTGCCTGAAAATGAATGGATTGCTTTTACTGCTTTTAAACATATCCATTCGGTTTGCAAATGTTTTGATAATGATATTAATGTAATTTTGTGAAATTATAAATGGTTGTGAATGCCATACTGATGATCATCATATGCATGTTGTTTTAATGTTTCGGAATTGCATCGTGAGTAATATGTACCATGGGACCGTACATCCCTGGGATGTTAGTGGTGTGAGGCACGGACTACGTCCGTCACTCCTTAAATGAGAATCGGGGAGATCCGGCCACGTAAGTTGATTGTGGGATGGTGCGAGGCACGGACTACGTCCGTCACTCCTTAATTGAGTATCCGGGGGATTCGGCCATCCGGTTTGTTGTGTTGTGAAATTATTACTCATGATGCTTTCCTGGTTATTTGAGATATCTGATTCTTACGGCCAGCGGGCCGGAACTGTGTTCTAAACTGTTTTGAGGGAATTCACTAGGCCTTACGGTCTAACCCTCGTTTTCAAAATCTAAAACCTTTTCAGGGAAAGATCGTGTTGCGAGAGGGAAGGAGAAGGTAGACGTCTAGCGTAGCTCTACCGGTAGAAGTTAGTACTTTATCCTAAATTTAGAATCTCAGCTGTGGAGGGTTGTTCCGCATGCACTCTTAAACCATTTACTTTTGTGTTGAGAATTCTGAGACTTATGCGTATTAGATCACTGGGATTTATATTGTATGCATATTATTATTGTTATGGGTTTTGGGATGTTACATTAATAAGGTTTTTATATATATATAATATATATTAGATAAATATATATAATCATAATTATCGTATGCAAATTCTTTTCCAGCTAATTAAAAGGAAAAGGATTAGAGATAATTATAAAAGGAAACTGAATCTTATACAAACTGTATTTTTCCTCCATATAAATAAGGCTTATGGGTTAAGGAAAAAAAGAACAAGCTTTTCAATTAGAAAATCAGTTTGAGTCCTCCTCCTCCTCTCTCTCCCAAACCGGCGCAAAACACACCCCCCCCGGTCGGATTTCCTTTTGGTTGTTCGGGTTTCATAAAGTTCAACTAGAAGAACGTTCGTTGGTCGATCACCGGTGGACTAAATCTCGAGCAATCCAGGTAAATTGATCTAACCTGATCTTTTAGGTTTAGAGCTATAAACGATTAAAATCATTAGGCTTTAATGGGTTTTTAGCTTTTATCGCTTCCGCATGATTAGATCGGAAACAGCGAGTTTCTGATCACGTGGGTTTTAACAGTTTGTTTTAAACCTATGAGATATATCAAACCAGCGAGGTTTGATAGATCTGTGTTAATCCTCGAGTCAGTTTGATCGAGGATACCCACAAAAACCCAACATATTCATACTATTGCAATCCCTTTAATAGCTTGAACAACTTTCAAAATTACAAATTACAAATGATAATTAGAAACAAACCATACCTGAGAAGAAACCCAAAGTTGATGATTTGAACCTGAGAACAACCTGAGTCAAAAAAGAAACCCAAAATCAGGTCCAAGTTGCATTTAAAAAGAAACCCAAATAAATGCAATAGCCAAGAAATTCAACTAAATCAACACAACAGTAGCCAAGAAATTCCCATTAAAATCAAATATTGATTTTGATCAATTTCATTTGCTAAAATCGATTTGGTTAATCAAAAGTTCAAAAATAAGAACCCAAAATAAAAAGAAACCAGATGAAGAAATCGATTTGTTGTTGCAAATAACATTAAGCCGCTAATAATAAGTTGGGCCCAATAAAGAACCCTAAAATCTCACTTGCGCAATCCAAATCAAGAAGCAGCCATGGCTGGCTGAGAGAGGCGGCGGCTTCAGGAGCGTGGAAGAGGTCGATCAAGGGTCTGTGACATAAAAGCAATGTTGGTGTCTGTGATTTTAGCATAACTCAGACCGGAATCGCTCATCTCTCAGACTCCACCATAGTCGATAGCAGCAATAGGAACCCTCTCTTTTTCCCTCTCTCTATCTTCCCCCCGAAAATCAGTCTCACCATTTGTATACAGATTCAGGTGTTGAAATTCTAGGTTTTTGTTCTTCGTGATGCATATGTGATTGATTGATTGTTTTGGAGGAGGAGGATTAATAATAAAGGAAGGGAGGAAGGAAGGAAGGTTAGGGTTTTATAAGACCATCTCCAAGCATAACATCAAATTTTACACCAAAAACACTATATTTGGTGGGCCCAAATTTTTGAATCCTTCGCTAAAACAACGTATTTTATTTACAATTAACATTTTTAAATAATTACTATAATTTTATAAATGCATATTATAATAAATAATTACTAATTAATTTATTTAATGATGATTTATAAAAATAAAAAGAATAAATTTTTAATGAATATTGCATATAAATAAAAGAATAGCTAATTAAGTTTGTATAATTAATATTATATAATTTAATATATACTACGATAATATAATTAATAATATAATGATTAAAATTTACAAATCTGTATTAAAAATGAATATAATATTGTAAAGTAGTGGGTCCATTACATTTGGTGTGAGCAAAATGCACGTCATATTTGGCGTTCAAATATGGTGGCCGGCAATTTTGTTTTCAAAATAGAGGTTGGTTAGAGGGCAAAAAACGCCATTTTTTGAAAAATGAAGGTTGGTTGGAGATGCTCTAAGAAGATAACTGATGAGAGGAGTCTGTACGTGGCGAGGACGTGGGGATGATGGGAGGTTATTAGGTTTGAGGTGAAAATGAGATCGTCATGTGTAACCGATGTGAGGAGTGGGCTGAATGGAGATGAAGGAGGAATGGGCTCAATCAAAATAACTGTAAATACTTAATTTAAAGGGCTCAGATTGTTTTAAAACTTGATCTAACGGTTGACATTCATTGAACGGTTTTTTCACTCACCGGGAACAATAGATATATAATTTAACAAAGTTTAAAATCAAAAGATGTTTTATACTTTTATTATTAATTAAACTTTTATGAATAAATAGGTAAATTTACAATTGGTACAGCACGTTTTTACCGTAACACAACTTCTAATTCTAATACCACATATAGAACAAGTTTAAATAGTTTGGTATAATACCATTAATCATAAAGAGTTCCTATCATTTGATAAGCAAAGAACTTCTATTAACTGTCCGAACTTAATTCAACCAAGAAATTGCATTCATTTTGGTTTGTTTTACATGGTCAGTTACAAATGTTTGGGCGGTTTTTTAATTTTAGAAATTATTAACATTTTATTAGAAAAGACAATTAATTTTGTCCCTTGATATTTTTAAGATAACATAAATTTTTTTTGTTAACAAATGAATAGGCTCCTGATCATAAACTGGTATCGACTAAATTAATACAATTAAAGTAATTAGGTTGGTACTTGGTATCAAAATTAGTTGGCCTATTGTAGTGTTGTATACAAATTTGACACCCTTGTCCAACACACATAACACATAATATAATAAAAATATCTTCAACAACTATGTTATCCTCTATGCTAAAATAGAGAAATAATTAAAAGTGTTTCAAAGATCTCTAAATTTACAGAAATCTATATATGGAGTGAGAGAAATGAATATTTTAATGCTTCAACCAATAAGATTAATTGAAGATAAATGTTTACCAGAGAAAAACGATTATTTTAATATTTTAACCAATAAGAATAATGTTAGAGTTGTTCTTTTTTCAATTTTTGAAAGGTTTAATTTGATCTTTTCTATTAATTTTGTAGGATTGAGTTTTAGAATGTGTATTGATTTGGGGGTTTTAAGTTATGATTTCGGGTTTTAATTTATGATTTAGGGTTTATTCATATAATGATGAGGATGAAGATGAATATTTAAGAAAACTAAAAAAGGTTAGATAATATAAGGGTAATATAGTAATTGAATTTGATTATAATAATTATTGATATTTAAATAATTTAATAAATATTAAAATAGGTATTTGGATATATAAGAGAGTTTTAGAAGTTTAGAAGGATATAGAAGTAATTTAAAATTTTGGAAGGATATAGAAGTAATTTTGAAAGTTTACAAGGACATAGAAGTAATTCTCCGTTTTTTTTAAAGAAAACTGATTTTAAACTGCTCTTAAATTCACCTATGTCTTCTTCCAACTATTCATTATCGATGTTTTCATTCATATTTTCCACCTTCTCATTCCCTGTATTCGGTACAATCTCCATTTCATTCAATTCAATCTCTTTAATTTTTCTCTTTAATTTATTGAAAAGCCCTTTGTTGCTGCTTCATTCACAAATCACAATTACCAGGTGAATTCGTCTGCTTAAATCCCTAATTTTGTGAATTTGTGCTATAGTTCATTCGGTTTCCTTATTATCGTTGTTGTTGATGTTGTATATAATTATTTTTATTTTTGGCAAAAGTGAAGAATGCCCATATTTGTGTTGATTTGATGTGCTTATTTTTGTTTTTAACGATTTCATGTACAGACGGGGAGGGAAAATCTTGGAATTCATTAACTTTCTCCATTGTTGTCTGCGTTTTGGTATATGAAGACGACGATTTTTTCCA
Organism: Centaurea solstitialis; assembly: GCA_030169165.1. Lineage (NCBI taxonomy): Eukaryota > Viridiplantae > Streptophyta > Magnoliopsida > Asterales > Asteraceae > Centaurea > Centaurea solstitialis. The sequence continues at coordinate 34,859,597 of CM058042.1, read as the reverse complement.
ACCAGGTATGTTTCCTTCCCTTTTCATTTGATTTCCTCTTTCTCCTTTGATTTCATTGCTTGTTAGATCTTTCTCGTATACCTCTCTCTCGGGTTTCCTAAATCATCTCTACGAGCAGGGTTTTTTTTACTTTTCTGTTATCGGGTTTTGTTTGTTTCATTTCGGTTTATTGAGTTATTTGGTTTGAAATGGTTGGTTTGGATATTGAATGCAAGGCGTTCGATGAAATGCCTAAATGGGTTTTAACTGACTTTTTATAATTTTTGAGTTTGTTTGTTTACTTTTGTTTGATTTCTTGTGTTTTTCAATTCGTTTTATGTGTAATTTCTCTTATTTCTTCATGCCCATTACAGCTTATTGGATTGTTTACTTTAAAATGGTCGGTTTTAATATTGAATGCAATGTGTTTGATGAAATGCCTAAATGGGTTTTAACTGACTTTTACTGTTCTTTTGTGACAAAGGCTCTGTGGTCGATGGAATCTCTCATCCTCTCATCAGGTATGTATTTACTCTCTAGATTTCTCTCCATCTATACTTCTTGGATTCACTTTTTCATGTCAATTTTCATTGATTTGTGTTAATTTTCACTTGCTTGTCTTCAATTTTCACTGGTTTGTGTTCGATTTTCACTGGTGTTGATACGATATTTTTGGATCGTTTTTTCTCTGCCTTACATTATTGAAATTGGTAATCTGCTTGTAAGCATTTCCCCCTGATTTTGGATCTAATTTTCTTTTTCTGCTTTACCTTCTTGAAATTAGTAAGTAGCTTGTAAGCATTTTCACTGATTTTGGATCTATTTTCTTTTTCCTGCTTTACATTCTTAAAATTAACACTTGTAAGCATTGTTCTCTAATTTTGGATCCATTTTTTTTGTACCTTACATTCCTTGAAATTGGTAAGTAGCTTGTAATCAATGGTTTGAACCGTTGTACTTTGTTCTTATGAATATATACAAAAACCACTTCCCAAGAATGACAAGTTTGGACAAAAAATGCCAAAGATGATGTTTCTTTTTGCATTTATATTTCTATAATACGTACACATCTCTTTAATTGTTTCTTCCGTTCTTGCTATTTGCTAAACCTTCAATGTTGAAACCTATTGACAATCAAGATTAACAAGAAGCCCTATCACTATCTTTTCTTTTCATTTATTGTACTTGTGATTAACTGTATAAGTTATAGGATATCAATTTTTTGCATCTTATCATCACAAAACATTTTCCTCATGATCTTCTATTTTCTTACCTTTTTTATGTTTTGATTTGCAACCTACTCATTCATTTATCCTCTTTTTGCATTTATATTTCTATATGCCAACAACCGCTTCTTTTCTTTATGTGTTGATCAAAAGCTTTGTTTCTTATAGGTGGGGTAGGAAATCATTAATAATCTAATATGTTGTTGCTTCCGTTTGAAGTTTGAGATGCACGTCTAACTCACCATTTCACATTGTCTATGTACAAAGATATTAGAAAATAATATATAAGAATACAACATCAAGATGGTGTCTCTTAGTTGTTACAGGGATATCACAATCATGCAATAGAGCTCCTAGGATACTGAGAGTCGTCTTCTCTTTGCAATATGCTTGATGTACAAAATACATGAATTGGTTAGAACATACATGAACATATCTTGACTTGAGAATTGGTGAGAATATATGCTTGTAACAATATTTTACGAATGCTAGGATGGTTTTTGGTTACCAAGGAATTGTTCGTATCGTGTTGTTAACTTGTTATTCATGGTTTTGTTGTTTTTCAGCGTGACTTGAAGCTGTCAAAATTGTAACATGTGGCTTGATGTTTCTTTGTCTAGAATTGGTGGGTGCCACGGAATTTGCAAAGATGAATCAACAACATGATCATATGGCGTATGGATTTCAGAGTTTGGAGCTTTTCACACCTCATTCGGTCAGCAATACATTACTATATGTTTATGGCTTAATGATATAGATGGTCATATATGTATATGAGAATCAGCTATACATGCCTATTTGGTCCTGGCTTATCATATATATAGTCATGCTAGAAATTGGCTTTTTGATAGGCACTTAATGGTCATTTTTAATAACAATTGGACTCACACCTCATTGAGTCACCTATTTATGACTATTTGGTGCCGGCTTAATGATATAGATACTCGTATATTCACTCACATATGATTTTATTGTCGGTTTAAGGGCCCGTTTTTTACCAACTTAATGAGGTTAGTAAGACTCATGATTTATTAAGGGTTGTTTGTTAGCAGGTCAATGACCTTAATGAGACTCACAAGTCAATATATTACTATATGTTTATGGCTTAATGATATAGATGGTCATATATGTATATCTGAATAAGCTATATATGCCTATTTGGTCCTGGCTTAATCATAATATAGTCACGCTAGAATTTAATGGCCTTTTGATAAGCACTTAATGGTTTTTTTATAACAATTGGAGTCAAACCTCATTAGGAGAGCTACATATGACTATTTGGTGTTGGCTTAATGAAATACATACTCATATATGTATATTGACACACATATGATTTTAGATTCAGATGAAGACCTGTTTGTTAGCAACTTAATTAGCTTAATCAGTCTCATAGTTTATTAAGGGGTTGTTTGTCACCTATATATGACTATTTGGTGTTGGCTTAATGATATACATACTCATATATGTATATTGACTCATATATGATTTTATAGTCAGATTAAGACCTGTTTGTTACTAACTTAATTAGCTTAATGAGACTCATAGTTTATTCAGGGGCTGTTTTTTAGCAGGTCAATGACCTGAATGATTCTCACAGGTTGGATTCAATGTACTTAGGGCCTGTTTGTTAGGTGCTTAATGAGTTTAATGAGACTCGCGTCTTATCCGGTTACCTATACATGACTGTTGGTTTTTTTACAAGTGAAACATAAAGTGGCATAATACAATAAAATGATCTACTTGGGGCCTGTTTTTAGCAGTTTAATCACCTTAATGAGACTCGCGTTTTATACTATTACCTATACATGACTGTTAGGTGATGTGTTAATGATATAGATAGTCATAAATGTATATCTGAATCACATGTTATTCATTGGTTCGATTAAGGGGCCGTTTACTAGCAGCTTAATGACCTTAATGATACGAACAACTTGGATTCATATGCTTAAGGCCTCTTTGTTAGCTGCTTAATGAGCTTAATGAGAATCACATGTTTTTCGGTTACCTATACATGACTGTTGGGTTTCTTTGAAGTGACACAAAAAGTGACAGAATACATTATATAGACTACTAATAAGATTACACATCTTCATTTACATTTATGCATGTAAAGTCATCTTCATACATGAACAAATAAAAACTGATTTCAACATTACTATTTTTTAGGTAAAAATAGATGTCACAACAGGTCTCACAGATTCGTTTTCGGGAGTTTTGTCTCAGCTGAGTTTGAGCAGCAGGTCTCTCAGATACAATTCGAAGCAGGTCACTCAACTGAATGTTAGCTGAGTTTAGCTGCAGCGCTTTCTTAGAGGCTGCCGTTGCACCAGATTTTTCAGGTTCTTAGCTACACATCGGACTATTTTTATGCTGTTGGTTATACAGTATACACGGGCTTTGCCGTTTATCTGTAATATGCTTGGTTTACCTCTTGTAATCCGGCCGTTAAGCTATGTATTTTTCAATTAAGTTCTTAACTAGACGCAGTTGTTTATATTTGGCCGTTTAGCTGCTGTTTTGCTGTTTCTATTTTCATTCGGTAGAAACTGTTGTATCGGATCTTCCTTGGTTTAAAAAAGTTTTCTGTTGCCTTAAAAAAAAGAAATTGCTTAAGACAATTTGTACTATGCATTGTTGTTTACATTTAGTTGGATTTTACATTTCTCTGCTATGGTGTTGTCGTTAAGATTTTGACACGTAATGCGAAGCCAGTTAGAATTAATGATGTTGCTGCTATTTGTCTCATTCATTTGCTTCAAATATCCATTTATGGAAGCTCTTAGCAGCTAACATTTCAAAAAAATCTTGGTGCGCTTGTCTATTCACTTACCTTACCGAGTGAACATAACTAGGACCTAGAATCTTCCCTGGTTAGAGGGAACGCAAGGATCGAGAATATTATCCGGTAAGTGAGGGTGACGACTCTTATCCAGTAAGTGCTTGCCGGGTCATAAATGCTTACCATCCATCCATAAATGGCCATTAAGGGTTGTTTACCAAACACTTTTCAACAAGAGACATCACCCTTGCTTACCTTATTGTGTTTACATTTATCATCCATCAAATGGGTTGTTGGTAGTGTATCAATGTTGTGGTGGAGTGGATAAAGCTTGGGGGGTTCATAGCGACCTAGGTTCGACTCCCTTCATGCGCAACCTGTGGACATTTATAAAGGGGCATGCTTTAGCCCTGATTTTGCCGGGGATTAGTCGGGCCGTAGGCCTGGACACCCTTAAAAAATGGGTTGGTAAGAGTCTTTTTCCTCACCATGTAAGACTCTTGGTCTTTGTTATCCCTTTTACCGCATAAGATTTTTGGTTCTTACCATGCTCAATTGGTAAGATAAGTGATATCGTTAAACTACCACTGTTGATATTCTTTTCAACGTGTGGTGTCTACACTTGACTACTTGAGGTAGACACAAGGAATCACATGGATGATGGTGACTTTTTTCATGTATTTGCTGAACTTTTGGGATTAAAACTCTTGTTTTGAAGTTTATTGCGTATCACCCACTATTACTCTTTTGTAAAAGAAGTGTTTGACCATGAGACTGTGGATCAATGCTCCATCTTTATCTTAAGGTTCAATCTTGCTGCAGTATGATCATCATTTTTTTCATCAGTGACAGCAACAAGTTTTAGGTTGTAGATAACATGATGGTGATGATGCCTTCTCTCTTAGAAGAAATATATATATATATATATATGTGTGTGTATATGTATGGTAATGGTTGATGATGTAAATTGAATAACTTTAAAAGGGAATATAAAAAAAAATTAGAAATAAAAAAATTGGTTGTTGTTGCTTTGCTTAATCACAAGTTGGACTGTTTGTTCATTTTTTTTTACTATAATGGAGTTTATGGTTTTTTGCTTAGTAACCACCATCTTGTGGTGGATTTTGTTTCATTTAGATAAAGTAGTTTAAGTAGTTTATATATTAGCTTATATGACTTAGGCCTCCCATCTCACAAGAAAGCTCGAGGGCGGATGGGGGCAATTTTCAACAAGTTCTGCAGCTTGGTGGTACGCCCCTAGCCGGTACCATCAGGCGGGCAGGTATCGAGGCGGGCGGGTATCGTGGCAGGTTTCCAAACCCGTCCAACCCGTACTACTCTCCCTCTCTCTCTTCCCTCTTTCTCTCTCTTAAAATAGTTAATAAAAAATCAGAGGGTATGAAATATTGGTGCTACTCCACTTGAGGGTTTAGAGGATATGAAGAGAAAAGTTGATGTGGCATGAAAGGTTGAGGGTTCAGAAGGTTTGTTAGCCTTTATATATCATCTTATGTGCAATTAAATCACACACAACCATTAAATTAGCATCTTGGACTTTGGAGGACATAACATAGAACAAAAGATAAAACAAGATTGTTGATTTGAGTTCTCGATGTGTGACATTGTACACGAGTACATAATTAGAAGTTTAGGATATATCTAATAACTCTTCTTCTAAACAACTTGTTAATTAAAATGATTCCTATTTATCTTATCAATAAAAGACTTTAGATATGTTGTTTCTTCTATATATGAAATAAAAGAGTCCTTAAACAAAACTTACGATACAATAATATGTGATACAAGAGAGGTATTGAATATGAATATATAAGTGAGTTGGGCTTTGGCCCGGACACCCTTCCGTTTACAAACTAAATATTTCCTGTAAAACCCTAAAGCATTTAAAATTCCAAAATTTGGACACCTGAGGATACTGTTACTACAAATCTTTACACCCGCAACATCGCGCGGGCACTTAACTAGTTACAAATAATACAAATTAAAAAATTATTTGAACGTGGATCAAAATAGAGAGAAAAAGGAAGCTATTTTAACAAAAACTTGGAGATCAACCGTCACAAGATTGTGTTTCTCAATCTTCTCATCATTTAATCTTCTCATCATTTGGTGTTCGTTGTTTAAGGCGTCAACATACCGACGGTTTTTCACGGTTTTTTGACGACTTACTAAAAAATAAAATACAAAAGAACAGTCGATAAATCATTGGAAACCAATCGGTATTACATAGTTTTTTAGTAGTGCCAAGATGATACGAAGCCTATGAAAATTGTCAATTTAATGAGAAAGTGAGATCAAATTGTTGTTCACTTTTAATCAATATCCTCCTACGAATTACAACTTAAAAGTTATGTCATTTGGTACATTTTATTTTAACGTTTGTTAATTTCTCATATAATCACTTTTCACATTTCTTATCAAATTTGGTGGTTCTCATGGGAACTCAATCCATCGAGAGTTTTTCATTTTCTAATGAGTTGTCGACGAAGATAAATTATTCATTCCGAATATGGTTAAGTTCTTGAAAAAGTCAAAAATGGTGTAAGGGGCCAGCTGGAGATATAAATACACAAATTTACCAAAACAAAACCACATATCTCTACAAAACAATTATTGATATTGTATCTCATTGAGAACCACCCATTGCATGAATTCATCCATAAATATCTCTGGTAAGTCTTTGCTCTCATTTCTGCAAAATACTTGCTCTTTGCTCTCATTTCTGCTATATACTTGCTCTTTTCTCTCACTTCATCTCATCAACATAAACATTAAACAATGGCTGAGACCGTTGGTTTTCCATTACTCAAAGTGCTCTTAGAAAAGTTGGGCTCTACAGCCTATAAGAAACTTGCTCGTTACGCTGGAATTCATTCTGATATGAAGAAATGGGAGGCATCGTTATCTGAGATCCGAGCTCTCCTTAACGATGCTTCTCGGAAGGAGTTAACCGATGAATACGTCAGAGGGTGGTTGAATCGTCTCCAACACTTGGCTTACGACATAGACGAGACGTACTCGACGATTTGGCAACTGATGCTATGGATCGTGACATGAATCACGAGGGATCAGGAGGCATCACAAGCAAGGTAAGAGAGTTCATCCTAACTTGTTGCACTGGTTTTTCGTTAAGTACTAGGATGCATGAGAAATTAAAAAATATCACCACCAACTTACAAGATCTAGAAAAGGAAAAAGTTAGTCTTCGTTTGACTGTGATACATATTGTTGGGTGCAAAATCGGATTGTATCCGAGATCACAAGCTGGTGCTCAAAGTGAAGACAAAGGCAAAGTCAAGAGTGGTTAACAAAGTCATAGCTTGCTTTATAGTTTTAGTCCTTTTATATGTACTTTGTAATAGATTTGTAATAATAGGGTAGTTTGTGTAATTCTTGTAAACCTTGAGGGTTTAGATGTTTGGGTATAAATACCCAAAGTGAGTTAGTTTGGTAGTTGTAACATGCATACGTACATGATTGTAGATTGAGAGTGATTGAGAGAGTCATTGTTCTTAAGTGTGTGTGTTCTTGGTGTTTTAGTGTGTGTAAACTTTTCATCCAAGAATGAATGACATATGGCTTCCTGAATCATTCTCTACTTGATTGCATGTTGATTAGAACTTGAATCTGGAACAACAAGTGGTATCAGAGCTGGAAATTCATTGAATTTGGTATGATTTCTTGAGCTTTTTTATGTTTTTTTGAAAATGGAGGTTTGAGTTTTGATGTTCTTCATTTGATCATGATTTGGATCTGAATTTGATTGTTTGTGGTTAATATGATGTTTTTACAGTGTTTAGGAGTGATTTAGAGTCAAAATTTGGTGATTTGAGCAGTAATTTTTGAGTTTTTTTTTTACCTTCTGCTCGGTTTTTCTTCGTTTTTCCGAATTCTGTTCATATTTTCCGAATTGGAATATTCAAAAATTCCGAATCGGAAAATACAAGTTTTCCGAATCGGAAAATTTTTGAAATTTTCCGAATCGGAAAATTTTTTGGACTCGTTTTGTTGTTTAGAGCTGATCTTACTCGTTTTCCGACTTGGTATTAGTCAAACTCCGATTCGGAAAACATCATTTTCCGATTCGGAATTTGCCCAAATACCAACTCGAAATTTTTCTCGGAACTCTATCTGACTTGTTTTTCTGATTCGGAAAACAACATTTTCCGATTCGGAAAATTGCAAAATCCGAATCGGAGTTTAGTGTTTTCCGAATCGAATGGAATTGTTTTTCGGGCACTTTTTCACGTACACTTTTTTTAGTCTTCTTATCTGATTCTACGGTGAAAAAGTTCAGTCATTTTTAAGGTCATTTTTTCCCGAAAAATGCCGGTTTTTTCGAGATTTTGGTGATTTCCGAGAGGTTGTATTTTTGGACTAAGATTTCAATTTCGCGGTCAAAATCAACTTTCAAATTTTTGAAAAATATTTTTTTCTCGGGATTTCACTATTCACAGTTGACTTTACGGTTGACTTTTTGACTTTTGTCACTTACCTTATCTTTGATCAAAAGAAGTGTTCCGAGTTGCATACCTCCAGCAGTTCAGAAGAAATCTACCAGTTTCAGTGAATTGTCGATCATTTTCAAGTTCTATTTTCGTATTAGTCAAGATGACGGAGCTAGTTGACCATCATACATTATGGAAGAATTATATGACATACAGTCATCGTGTCTTTGAGCTAAACCAGGAAAATCTAAAGTTGAGTTCTGACAAATCTTTGTTAGAAATAAAGATTGTGGATTTAGAGAAGTTATTACAGAGTGAAAAAGGGCAAGAATCGGAGAATTCAGAATTGTCAAAACAGATAACTGAGCTTCAGCAAACTTTATCTATATCAAATGCTGAAAAGGCTGATCTTCTTATTAAAGTTACTGATCTTGAAGAGTCACTTTCTAATGAAAGAAGTTTAATTACAAGTTTGAAAATTAATTTGCAAAATGAGCATGATGAAATGTTAAAACATTCTTTTGGAAATGCTCAAAACTTAAAACTTGTAACTTCTTTGAGGAAAGAAAATGAATGTTTGCAAAAGAAAGTTCATGAATTAGATGAAGATAAGAAAGTTGTTGAAAAAAACTTATATCTTCTCATTCGAGAGTGATAGAACTTTCAAACCAAGTAAATGATTTTGAGAAAATCGTGATCATCGAGAGAAGTAACTTTGAGAAAGAAAGACGAGCTTTTGAAGCTAAGATTGGTGAACTTTCTTTGAAGATATCTGTTTTTGATGAGCAAAAAGAAAACAAGATTTTCAAAGAGTTTTCTGAATCAACATGTTATGTTAATTGTTGTTATGATGATGATGATTCCAACTCTTATGATGGAATGAATGTTTTTGATTCTCTTGAGTCTTGTACCGATTCTTGTACCAACAAGAACAATGTTGTGGATAGTGAGTTGGTTAAATTTGAAAAGATGTTACAAGATGAAAGAAAGGTTTTTGAAGAAGAAAGAAAGGTTTTTGAGAAAGAGAGAAAATCTTTTGGATTGAAAAGTGAGAAACTTTCAAAGAAGATTTTTGATTTAGAACGACAGATTGTCAGTGAAAGAAAAGATTTTGAGAAAAAGAAGAGTGTCTTTGAAAACAAGAAGAAGGGTTTGAAGAAAAAGTCTCTCCGTGTTGAAAGAGATAGATGTGTTGAGTTTGTTTTTGAGGAAGAGACTAAAGATTTTGAAAAAGAAAGAAAATCTTTTGAAGAAAAGAGTGTTCTGTTTAGGAAGAAAATTGCTAATTTAGAAGTGCAACTTTCGGATGAAAGAAGTGCTTTTAAAAGAAAAGAACACCTTTTAAAGTGTGAGATAAAAGGTTTTGAGCAAATGATTGCTGAACTTAAGAACAAAACCTTTGAGAAAAGTGATTTTGAAGAGGAAAAGAGAGTTTTTGAGATGGAAATAAGGAAGCTTACAAGAAACTTATCTGAATTGTCTTCTGATATTATGAAAGAACAGATTATGAGTTCTAATCTGAAAAAGAAACTTGATGAAACAGTTGAAGAAAAGAATCTTTTATCTGCAATGGTGAAAGATCTTGAAGATATTGTTTTTAAAGTTAATTTGAATGAACCAAAGAGTCCCGATGTTATAGTACAATCACCATATGTTGATTATGCTGATTCTGTGTGTTCATTCAAAACTGCTCCAAGTTCTCTTCATGCAGATGTTTCTTCAACAAAATGTTTTACTCCAAAGAATCATATTCGTACTTCTAATCTTTTCTATGATCAGCAGATTGATGGTTCGGGTAAGAATCATTCCAAGAAAGGTAAGTTTGTTTGGAGAGTTAGAGGGTCTACACCAAATGTAGATAAACCAAAGTTATTTGTTCCCAAACAAAATGTTCAAAAGAACAATGTTTTTAAAGCTAAATCTTTTGTTAAATCTGATCCAATTTATTCTGTCAATCATATGATCAGATTATCTCAAAAGACAATATGTTGTTCTTACTGTGGAACAAATAAGTTTGTTCGAAAAGAAAAGTCGGAAAGTTGGTATGGTACTTATAGTATTCCAAATTATAAACCAACTTCTTTTAACAAAAGAGGATCCACTTTCAAGTGGATACCAAAATCTGTATGATTTTGTTTTTGCAGGTCCCCATCTTTTTAATGCATTATTCAAGGGGGAGTTTCTGCAAGCATGTGGTTTCTGAATACCACAGTTCAGAACCCGGTCTTTCATGATTAGTGGTTCCTAAATATATCAGTTTAGGACCCGGATTTCAATGTACAAGTGGCTTTTAAATATGCCAGTTTAGAACCCGTTCATCAATGTGCAAGTGGCTCTTGAATACATTAGTTCAAGACCCGGTCTTCAACGGTCTTCAATGGTCTTCAAGGTATTATTCTTACTTTGAGGGAGAAATTTAAATAAATATTTGGTTATCCATTTGAGGGGGAGTTCTTAAACGAGATATCATTTTTAGGGGGAGAGTTCAAATAAGCTTTACTGCTTACATATTTGAAAGATAAACAACTTTCAGGTATGAAAAATGGTTTTAAATGTTCAAACTCACTTCTCGATTTTCAAATGACTTTTCGAATTAGAAGTGTGATTTTACATGTTTTCATATCATGCTGAGTTGACGGATATTTTCTAACCGTGTGTTTCCAAAGGTTAATACTTGCGTATTATCTTTTCATATACTTTTCAAGTATTCATACACACCGGTTTAGCTTCTTTTGACTTAGTTATTACCACGTCTCTATATGACCATATTTTTCGGTGGTAATACACTCGCTTGCTATCTTCCTATTTGTGCTTCATCGTTTATTTGATCACATACGTTCTTCATTGCTATATCTATATCTTGATCGTATAGATAACATTCATTCATTTTGTGTACACCAAAGTCTTTCAAAAATATATCTCACATCATATGATGAATCAGTTTTCTCAAACAAGTTTATATCATTCATGTTCTTCATTTCATACACTTGTTTGATGACATGTTTTATGCTCCTATATTCTACAATATATATTTGTTCGAGCATGTTTCATATTGGCTCATTGATTCACTCGTTGAATCATTGTACTTTCATGTTTAGGAAACTTACTTCACGGGATGTGTGAATTTAATAGAACTTCTATGGATTTCCAGTACCGGCAATCCTACCCAAGAAGTTATCCTTGAGAAATGAGTGAGGGGTCTCCATCAAAGAGTGGGGGAGATAACTCAGGTGGTCGAGTTATTCTCATAGTGATTGAGTGGATAAATACTATATGAGAGATTGGTTAGAAGTGAGGTTTTTTTTAAAAGAATTGGAGGGTGTGAGAACAGAGTTAAAAGAAACATAAAACTCTGCACCAACCTTTTCTAAGCCGGGCAACCACATAATCTATTGGTTCACATTCTTTGGTGACCGATATTGAAATAAGGCAAAGCCCAATGCCGACTCTCGTTTTTACCCCACTAGCTACTCATTTCCTTCTTAACAAGGAGATGTTTCATTTCATCACAGGGACGCAACACATAATCTATCAGGTTTTCATTTGGAAAATCGATATTGAAACAGAAGGAAGCTGCCCTGCCTTCGAACTTCATTTCTACACATCGAGTCGTGAAATGTTTTCACATTTTGAGCCTTATGAAAGCACTTGATGCTATTATTTTCTTTCATCACAAATACACACAAGGAATTTGTTTCTTTGTCGGAACGTTCATAGGAATACTTTTAGTGTTTGCGATGATTGAACGGAAGCCCTGGGGAGTGATCATCACTAAAGCTCTTTATATAGTGCATTTGTTGCACTGAGTTGCTTTGTGCTTCTCACAGGCATTCCAACTGATTCATGTGTTGTTTCAGGATTTTCCCACTTAAATCTGACTTTGCAAAGATTCGGATTATTTTATGGAATTGACGGTTTTTCTTTGGAGTACAAAGGGGAATTCTGGAGTAACAAGGAGGAGATGGTTATGTGAGATGGTTTTTGATATCTATGGTGGTATTTTTACATGTTTGTATCTTTACGAGCTGAGTTGATCTGATCATACATTTCTATAGTTTTGATGATTATTTCATATTTCATCAAAAAGGGGGAGATGGTTTAGAAATGTTTTTTAAGATACTTTGGGGAGATGGTTCCGAAATGTCAAGTCAAAGAGAAGATTACGAGATATGACAAGAGATGTTTGCGAGAGATGTTTGCTAAAGCTTCGTGTTCAAAGTTTGTTAAAGCTTCATGAAGATTGGATGATTCGTGGAGATTATTACGGAAGCTTATCGTTCAAGGAAGCTTATCATTAATGCTTAAAGTGTTGATGCTTTCTTGAAGACATTTGCCTAATTCTTTTTGTGATCTCGAATCCAAAGGGGGAGATTGTTGGGTGCAAAATCGGATTGTATCCGAGATCACAAGCTGGTGCTCAAAGTGAAGACAAAGGCAAAGTCAAGAGTGGTTAACAAAGTCATAGCTTGCTTTATAGTTTTAGTCCTTTTATATGTACTTTGTAATAGATTTGTAATAATAGGGTAGTTTGTGTAATTCTTGTAAACCTTGAGGGTTTAGATGTTTGGGTATAAATACCCAAAGTGAGTTAGTTTGGTAGTTGTAACATGCATACGTACATGATTGTAGATTGAGAGTGATTGAGAGAGTCATTGTTCTTAAGTGTGTGTGTTCTTGGTGTTTTAGTGTGTGTAAACTTTTCATCCAAGAATCAATGACATATGGCTTCCTGAATCATTCTCTACTTGATTGCATGTTGATTAGAACTTGAATCTGGAACAACACATGGAAGGCCAATGAAAATGAATAGAACATACAAGACCGCTTTGCCTGATGGAGGTGGTATTGTTGGACGTCAAGGTGATAAGGAGAGATTGTTCAACAAGTTGTTGGGAGAGGAAACAAATAATCAAAACTTTAATGTTGTACCTATCGTTGGTATGGGCGGGGTAGGTAAAACTACTCTTGCTCGACTTTTGTACAGTGATCCAAAAGTGAAGGACCACTTTAAAACAAGGGCATGGGTTTGTGTTTCCAATGAGTTTGATATCTTGAAGATAAGCAAGAGCATCCTTGAAAATGTAACAAGGGAAAACAAGGAATTTGCAGATATAAATTTGCTTCAAGAAGCTCTCAAGCAGCAACTTATGGGGAAACGATTTCTATTGGTTCTAGATGACGTGTGGAGTGAAAGTGATGAGGATTGGGATGCCTTAGTGCGCCCATTGCATGTTGGGGATCCCGGAAGTAAAATTATCATCACTACTCGGAAAGATCAGTTGCTCAAAAAGTTGGGTCACGATGATCTATACCATTTGCAAATCCTATCATTTCATGAAGCTCTGTCTTTATTTTCTCAACATGCATTGGGTGTAAATAACTTCGATTCACATCCAATGCTTAGACCACATGGAGAAGGTATTGTGGGAAAATGTGATGGCTTGCCTTTGGCTCTAAAAGTGCTTGGAAGGTTATTGAGGACAAAAACAAATGAAGAGGAATGGAAGGAGTTGCTGAATAATGAGATTTGGAGGTTAGAAAAGGGAGATGGAATTGTTCCTGCGCTTAGACTAAGCTACAATGATTTGCCTGCATATTTGAAGCAGTTGTTTGCATACTGCTCCTTGTTCCCCAAGGATTATATGTTTGAGAAGGAGGAGTTGATCTTATTGTGGATGGCAGAAGGGTTTTTGCACCCATCAGCTGAAAACACATCAACAATAGAACATTTAGGTCATAAATATTTTGAAGAGTTGTTATCAAGGTCTTTTTTCCAACGTGCGCCTAATGATGAATCATTGTTTTTGATGCATGACCTGATAAATGACTTAGCCGTTTATGTTGCTGGAGACTTTTTTCTAAGGTTAGCCACTGATACGGAGAAGGATGTTAGGAATGATGCTTTGGAAAAGTACCGCCATATGTCATTTGTTTGTGAGGAATATATAGCTTACAAGAAGTTCAAGACACTCAAAGGAGCTAGAAATTTGAGAACATTCTTGGCAACGGCGATTGGGGTGAAAGAAAGCTGGGGTACATTCTACTTTTCTAGTAAGATTCTGAATGACTTACTTCATGAGCTACCGTTATTAAAGGTCCTACGTTTGAATAGCCTTGAGATATACGACGTTCCAGAGTCCATTGGTGCTCTGAAGCATTTGCGGTATCTAAATTTAAGTCAAACGAAAATCGAACGTTTACCCGAAAATATCTGTAACCTATATAATTTACAGACGTTGATTGTTTTCGGTTGTGATCGATTAACTAAGTTGCCCAAAAACTTCTCAAAGCTTAAAAATTTGCGGCATTTTGACATTAGTGACACTCCTTTTTTGAATAAGTTACCTTCGGGGATTAGTGAGTTGAGAGGTCTACAAACTCTGTCTAAGATCTTTATTGGAGATAATGGCTTTGCAATAACTAAGCTAAATAATTTAACGAGTCTCCACGGGAAAGTTTCTTTGAAGGGGCTGGACAAAGTGCCAAATGTGATGCATGCCCTCGAAGGAAACTTATCACAAAAGAGGATTAGTGAATTAGTGTTGGAATGGAGTGATAGATTTGCTGGTTCTCAGGAGGAAGCACTTCAAAAGGACGTCCTCAATGTGTTGACGCCTCATAAAGATAGTTTGGAAAAGCTTGGAATTGAGTTTTATGGGGGTCTAGAGTTTCCTAATTGGATTGGGGATCCTCTGTTTCTTAGGTTAACACATGTGGAATTACGTGGTTGTAAGAAATGCACATCTATACCACTACTTGGGCAACTACCATCACTTAAGGAATTGTTTATTCAAGGAATAGACAGGTTGAAAGTTGTGGGTTCTGAGATACTTGGAACTGGTCTTGCATTTGTTTCTCTTAAAATTCTACGATTTCAAGATATGGAGGGGTGGGAGTTATGGTCAACTAATAACGGGGTTGTAGATGTTGTGTTTCCATGCCTTCAAGAACCTAGTATCTACAATTGTCCAAATTTGGTTGAAGTATCACTTAGCGTATTACCTTCATTAAGGATTCTAAAGGTAAAAGAAAGTGGCCATGGTGTGTTGAGAAGTTTGGTTCACGTGGCTTCATCAGTCATCAAGTTGGAGATAGGTTCTATTTCAGGGCTTACTGATGAGTTGTGGGGCGGTGTTATGGAGCATCTTGGGGCGGTAGAAGAAGTAAGAATTGAAAGACGTGATGAAATAAGATACTTGTGGGAATCAGAAGCAGAGGCATGTAAGGTTCTTGTGAATATAAGGACGTTGGAAGTACATCATTGTGAAAACTTGGTGAGTTTAGGAGAGAAAGAGGAGGACAATTTCGGGAGCGGTCTAATATCTCTTAAGACGTTGAAGGTATCGCTTTGTAACAACATGGAGCGTTGCATTTGTCCAAATAGCATCGAGACATTGATCATCTATGGTTGTTCAATTACATCTGTCTCCTTTCTGTCAATAGGAGGAGGGCAGAAGGTCAAGTCACTGCTCATTCAAGAATGTGACAAAATATCGGAAAATGAGTTAGGAGGTGGAGTAACAGAGAAGAATGAGGTGCTTATCAACTCAAGCATGTCGATGCTTAATGTGGTAGAGATAACCGATTGGCCAAATCTGAAATCGGTTGTTGAATTGAATTGCTTCATTCACCTTACCCGGTTGTGTATAACCTATTGTCCAAGTTTGGAGTCGTTTCCTGATCGCGAGCTGTCGAATCTCACCTCATTGAAATATATGGAAATCGTTAACTGTCCACGTATGGATGCTTCCTTTCCCGGTGGGTTTTGGCCTCCCAGATTGTTTTCTCTTGGTATAGGGATGTTGAAGAAGCCCATGTCAAAGTGGGGTCCACAACATTTTCCAACCTCACTTGTAGAGCTATGGCTATTCGGTGGATCATCAGAAGAAGATGATGTGAGTAGTTTTAGTCAATTGTCCCATCTTCTTCCTTCATCTCTTACTCAGCTTGGCATTTGCTTATTTGATAAATTGGAGTCACTTTCAATGGGACTCCAACACCTCACCTCCCTTAAAAGTCTCTATGTGTACCGGTGCCCAAAGGTGAAAGATCTACCGGAATCGTTGTTGGATTCACTTTTGTATTTGGACATCTTTGGATGCCCAAATATAAGATGTTAGTGTATAGTGTATATAGCCCGTGGGCTTGTGGCCCATTCCTCTTTCTTTACATTGTATATATAGATTAGGGTTTCTATTTTCTTTCTTGTAATACACATTTTCTCTTTATCAATATACGGCTAATCTTTGGTCTCTCGTGTGTTCATCTTTAATCGCTCACAGCTCACCGATTCTAACATGGTATCAGAGCATTAGGTTGCTCTCTATCGATTCCGTCGCTTCCGTATCGTCATCATCGCCGTCATATCGCCGCCGCCGTCATATCGCCGCCGCCGTCATATCGCCGCCGCCGTCATATCACCGCCGCCGTCATATCGCCGCCGCCATCGTCACTTCCGTCGTATCGTACTCATCGTCACTTCTTTCGTCGTCATCACAATCATCACCGCTGATTGTGTTGTTTCCGCCATCATCACCGTCGCTACCATCGATCGTGTTACCGTCGATCGCATCACCGCCACTTGCCGTCTTAGTTCTTTCTGCCATACTTGCTACCATACGAAACCCTAGATCGAAACGAAACCCAAGTCGTTTTCCAAGTCGATACGAAACCCAAGTCGTTTCCCAAGTCGATACGAAACCCAAGTCGTTTCCCAAGTCGAAACCCAAGTCGTTTCCCAAGTCGAAACCCAAGTCGTTTTCCAAGTCGGTTTCCCAAGTCGAAACCCAAGTCGTTTCCCAAGTCGAAACCCAAGTCGTTTCCCAAGTCGAAACCCAAGTCGTTTTCCAAGTCGGTTTCCAAGTCGAAACCCAAGTCGTTTCCCAAGTCGAAACCCAAGTCGTTTTCCAAGTCGTTTTCCAAGTCGAAACCCAAGTCGTTTCCCAAGTCGAAACCCAAGTCGTTTTCCAAGTCGTTTTCCAAGTCGAAACCCAAGTTTATCTATCCCAAGTCGAGTTTCCCAAGTCCAAGTCTAGCTTCCCAAGTCCAATTTCCCAAGTCCAAGTCCAGTTTCCCAAGTCCAAGTCCAGTTTCCTAAGTCCCAAGTCCGCCACTTTTGAAACCCAATAACCTACTAATCAATGGCACCCAATCTCACTCATGCTACCGGATCATCCACTTCAAATGGAGCAGTGTCACTAGATCCATTACATAAAGTTGCACTGATGCAACTCCTGCGTCAAAATCAACATCTCATGCAACTTTTGTTGCATCGACAACTTATGCAACAACCAATGTCATGGACTATGGGCATGCATTCTATGCGATCGTCTACGTTGGGCAATTTCTGGATTTTTGACTCTGGCTGCTTTAACCATATGTCACCGTATCCTGCCGGTTTCATCACTAAGCAGCCATCTCAGCATCCAACTGTTCGCACAGCGGACCTTACTCCCAAGCCTGTACTATTCAGTGGGAATTGCTCTACTGACACGATTCAGTTACCCGATGTACTGCACGTACCAGGACTAGCGATAGGGCTAGTCTCACTCACCCAACTTCAGGAAATGGGTCTACTAATATCTTTTGATTTCTCTGGTTGTGTTATACAGGACCCAAAGACAAAGCAGATTCTTGGAAAAGGCCGTAGAGTTGGACGGACCCTTGAAGTTGTCTACCTTCGCTTACCTTTGTTTTCGTCATACACAAACCTTACTGCGTCAGTTTCCACAATTCCTTCTTTTGATCTCTGGCATGCTCGCCTAGGACACTTGTCATCAGCAAGAATAAAGCTATTAGCTAACTCTGGCCTTCTAGGTAACATCACTTCCAATGAAGTTTCCTGTTTGTCCTGTAAACTTGGCAAACACCATGCTCTACCTTTTGAACTCAATGACTATACATCTATTTCTGCCTTTGATCTTATCTATTCCGACGTATGGGGACCAGCACCACATCCATCCATGGGTGGTTGTAGGTATTTTGTTATCTTCGTTGATGATCACACACGTTTCACATGGATTTATCTTATGAAACGTCGATCAGAACTACCTCAGATTTATATTACCTTTGCCCGCATGATACAAACTCAATTCTCAAAACCCATAAAGATTCTTCGAGCCGATAACGCTATGGAATACAAAGAATCTTCTCTCATCGCCTTCCTTCGATCTCAAGGTACTATCTCTCAGTACTCTTGTCCAGGTACTTCTCCCCAAAATGGTCGTGCTGAACGCAAACATAGGCACATCCTTGACACTATTCGTACCCTGCTGATTTCTGCCAAATGTCCAGAACATTTTTGGGGTGAAGCTGCCTTCACTGCTGTCTACACCATTAATCGACATCCAACTCCCACTCTTCATAACAAGTCTCCTTATGAGGCTCTTCATGGCATCACCCCTGCATATGAACTCTTAAAAGTGTGGGGTTGTGCATGTTTTGTTCAGTTACAACCTCATGAGCATACCAAACTTCAACCTCGTTCTCGTCTTTGTTTTTTTCTTGGTTATGGGGTTGAGCACAAAGGATATCGTTGTTGGGATCCTATCTCCAAACGTCTGCGCATATCTCGCAATGTCACATTTTGGGAACATGTTCCCTTCTACACCATGCCAAAGTCGAACTCTGAAACACCTACCTCTACTGTTCCTTTCTTTACAGATTCATCTGTTTCCCTAGACCTACCATCTCCTGTTCCTACTCCAACTTCAGAAGCTCCAACACCTGTGGCTTCTCCTATCCCATCTACACATATACCTCCTCCATCTACAACTATTTCTCCTGATCATGTTCTTCCTACTCAACCATCCGTACCATCTCAACAGTCTTCCTCTGAGCCATTTGTGGAGTCTACGGATCCTGGACCATCATCATCAGAGAATGTACGACGTTCAAACCGGGTAAGGCAAGTACCTTCACACCTTCGTGATTATCATTGCTATGCCACTTTACTATCCAATCATGAACCAACTTCCTACAAGGAAGCCTCTTCGAGTTCTCATTGGCAGGCAGCTATGCAAGAGGAACTTCAAGCTCTTGCCAAGGCACAAACATGGGATTCTATCCCTCTTCCTCATGGAAAAAGACCCATTGGCTCTAAATGGGTCTTCAAGATCAAGACAAAGTCAGATGGTTCAATTGATCGGTACAAAGCACGTCTTGTTGCAAAGGGCTTTAATCAGGAGTATGGCATTGATTATGAGGAGACTTTTGCTCCTGTCGCTCGTGTCACATCTGTTCGCAGTCTACTTGCCATTGCTACCACGAAACATTGGCCTCTTTTTCAGATGGATGTCAAGAATGCATTCTTGAATGGCGAATTATCAGAAGAAGTCTATATGACTCCTCCTCCTGGTGTTTCTCTTCCTCCTGGACATGTCTGTCGACTTCGCAAAGCCCTCTATGGACTCAAACAAGCTCCTCGGGCTTGGTTTGAGAAATTCAGCAATACGGTCCTCTCCTTGGGCTTCTCTGCGAGTAACTATGATTCCGGTTTGTTTACTCGCACTACTGATTCTGGTACGATCCTACTTCTCCTCTATGTGGATGACATGATCATTACAGGGAGTGACACTACCGGCATCGCTCATCTCAAACAATCTCTCAGTTCTAGTTTTGAGATGAAAGATTTGGGTCTGTTACACTATTTTCTTGGGCTTGAAGTCTTATCAGATACTGCAGGCACTTATCTCTGTCAAGCCAAGTACACTTCAGATCTTCTCTCCAGAGCTGGCATTACCGACAACAAGGTGGCTTCTACACCCTTGGAACACAATCTTCATCTGGCACCGAATGCCGGTCCTCCGTTACGAGATCCTACATTGTATCGTCAATTGGTGGGGTCCCTTGTCTATCTCACAGTCACTCGGCCTGATATTGCTTATGCAGTTCACACGGTTAGCCAGTTTATGTCTGCTCCATGCTCTGATCATTATGCAGCTGTTCTACGCATCCTACGGTACCTGAAAGGCACTATGTTTCACGGCCTATTTTTCTCCTCCACATCCTCGTTAATTCTACGAGGATTCTCTGATGCCGACTCGGACAGTGATATCACTGATCGTCGTTCCACTACAGGGTATTGCTTCTTCCTTGGGGATTCTCTCATTTCTTGGCGCAGCAAGAAGCAATCTCTTACCTCTCGTTCCAGTACTGAAGCTGAGTATCGAGCCCTCGCTGACACTTCTCAAGAACTCATCTGGCTCCGCTGGCTACTTTCTGACATGGGCGCGCCTCAGCTGTCACCGACACCTCTTTGGTGTGACAACACCAGTGCCATTCAAATCGCTCACAATGATGTATTTCATGAGCGAACGAAACATATCGAGATAGACTGCCATTTTGTTCGACAACATGTGGTACTCAAGACCATTCAACTCCAACCTGTTTCTACTACTGATCAGCCGGCAGATATCTTCACCAAAGCTCACCTTCCAGGACATTTTCGTGAACTTGTTTCCAAACTCAATCTGGGTCACTCTTCCCCCGATTGAGTTTGAGGGGGGGTGTTAGTGTATAGTGTATATAGCCCGTGGGCTTGTGGCCCATTCCTCTTTCTTTACATTGTATATATAGATTAGGGTTTCTATTTTCTTTCTTGTAATACACATTTTCTCTTTATCAATATACGGCTAATCTTTGGTCTCTCGTGTGTTCATCTTTAGTCGCTCACAGCTCACCGATTCTAACATAAGATGTAGTGGAATAGGCTCCTACGAGCACCGCATCTCTCATATCCCTCGAGTCGTTCTAAGAAGCGGAGATACCGAGGATATGCAACGGTATGCCCTTCTCTCTTTGATTTAGTCTTGATAAGTACAAATTAAATAATATATTTTGCTTTCATTCAAATAACAACAAATTTTAGATATTATCTCAACGTAAAAACTTTGTAATTCATGTATATTATTTTTTATGTATGTTGTCCACTAACATGAATATATTTACTGATTTATTTCATGTATATAATTTTGTTGGGATAATATTAAAATTTAAGTTCCGATATTAGTATTATTTTTTTTGTTGATTTCATTTGATTGGGATGTAATTTTGAATATCAGTTTTATTTATCCAATTTTGATTTTCAATTTATACTTATATATCACGTCAAAATAATGCTATTTTGATTTTCAATTTTGTTTGTAGTTTGATAAACTCACATAGTAACAAATAATGCTTTTTTGTATGTTTCAAGGTTGAAAGAAGTGTCCGAGCGTCTGGCATTAGAAGAAGCTCATATTTATCTGAATAATTGAGCGGTAATTTGGCTTCTTGGAAGTCTTCTTTCTCCGATTTACTTTTTAGGCAAGGTGAATACTCTATTCTTTTCATGTATATATCGTTATTTCACTAATAAAATTTCATACATACAATGCTATATATATATAGATATATAGGGTTGAGTTCCGTTGTTAACCACATATAGTGTGTTAACCGTGTTAACCCATCACAACCCTTAATAATCTAGATATAGGGTCAAGATTAAATCCCTATAATTAGGGAATTTTTAATAATTCATAATTAAAAAATACACCAAACACACGTGCACAAGGGTATTTTGGGAAAGCCACCTCCATCCTCCACCACCCGGTGAACACATGTGTACAACCACCACCATCACCACACCCACAACCTAGTGAACACATGTGCACAACCAACACCATCACAGCTACCACCACCACCATCACCACCCGGTGAACACATGTGCACACCCACCACCATCCACCACCATCACTACACCTACCACCCGGTGAAACACATGTGCACACCCACCACCATCACAACTACCACCACCACCATCACCATACCCAACACATGTGCATAGCCACCACCATCATAGCTACCACCATCTCCATCACCATACCCACCACCCGGTGAACACATGTGCACAGCCACCACCATCACCACACCTACCACCGGGTGAACACATGTGCACAACTACCATCATCACAACTACCACCACCACCACACCCACCACCACCACACCCACGATCTCCAAACCACCACCACACCCACCACCACCACACCCACCATCTCCAAACCACCACCACAAGTCCATCACCACCACCACACCCACCATCGCCAAACCACCACAAAACCCAATACCAATAGTCCACCACCACCACACCCACCACCACTAATCCACCAGCACCACCAGTCCTCCACCACCACAGCAACCACAACCACAACCACCATCTCCAAACCATAACCACAACCACCATCTCCAAACCACACCCACCTCCACTAGTCTACCAGCACCACTAGTTCACCACCACAACCAGATCCAGCGACGACGATCCGACAGATTCGACACTAGTTCACCACAACACCACCACAACTAGTTTACCTCTACCACTAGTTCACCACCAGTTCACCTAAACCCGCAGATCCGGCGATGACGGTGGTGGAGGCCGCAGATTCGGCGGCAGCGATGGTGGAGGCCGTAGATCTAGCGGAGGTGGTGGTGGAGGCCGTAGATCCGGCAGTGGTGGTGGTGGAGGGCTGCAGATCCGGTGGTAGTGGTGGTGGAGGCCGGCGGTGGTTGTGATGGTGGTGGTGGAGAGCTTCATATCCGACGACGATGGTGGTGGTGGAGCGCAGCGGTGGCTGTGATGGTGGTAGGGGAGAGCTTCAGATCCGACGACGGTGGTGGTGGTGGAGGGCAGCGGTGGATGTGACGGTGGTGGTGGAGGCCGGCGGTGGCTGTAATGGTGGTGATGGAGAGTTGCAGATCCGACGATGGTGGTGGTGGTGGTGGTGGGCAGCGGTGGCTGTGAGGGTGGTGGTGGAGGGATGCAGATCCGGCGGCGAAGGTGGTGGTGGAGGGATGCAGATCCGGCGGCGAAGGTGGTGGTGGAGGGCGGCAGTGGCTGTGATGGTGGTGGTGCGGGGTTGCAGATCTGGCGGCGGTGGTGGTTGTGATGGTGGTGGTGGTGGTGTGGTTGGGAGAAAGATGAATGGAGAAGGATGTATAAGGGTTTAGGTTGAATTTGTTTGATTGGTTGAATATAAAGAAATTTCCTATTATACCCTTTTGACTTTATTGGTTGAATTTGGTTAACATGGTTAACACACTATTTGTGGTTAACAACGGAACTCTTCTATATATATATATATATATATATAGAGAGAGAGAGAGAGAGAGAGAGAGAGGAAGGTTCATGCAAGAAGCATACAAATTTAAGAGAACGTGAGGAGCAATCTCAGCCACTCATGTTTAGTTACAGTGTTCGTGATCACGCAGGATTGACGCGATTCATGTAAGGGTAGAGATTATTAAAAGGGGACCGGTTAAAGCTGCCTTTATTGACCGGATGAGTGGCTAAGATTGCTTCTCACATTCTCTTAAAAAGCTATGTTTCTCATTGAACCTTTCTCTCTCTCTCTCTCTCTCTCTATATATATATATATATATATATATGGGTTTAACACAACTTATGTCGTTGACCGATCATTCTGACGCAGATACACACAGAGCACTTTTACCCAAGGGAACGCCTTCACAATTTCAGTGGATTCTACAACTCAAGGTTATTATTATAGTCAATCATTACAAACGGTCCGTTTGCCAAACGATTACTTGGGTAAGCTCTTATCGATAAAATTGACACTATCAACGAATAAAATTTTAGTCCACCAAAATGGTATGGTATGCAATAATTTTTCCGGTAAGCGCCAACCCATGGTAAGAGTCTTTGCCATCACTTACTAGATAAGGCTCTCGGTCCTTGCCTTAGCTCTTACATGATAAGATTCTTGGTTCTGGTCATATTCTTCTAATAAGGTAATATGACTTGGTAAGCCCTTACCCGAGTAAGGGACCATTTACCAAATTCTTAACGGGTAAACGGTTGTTGACAAAAAATTTACATTCAACTACCTTACCGTGTTAACATTCTTTGCCTTGAAAACGGGCTGTTGGTAAACATTTTAAACCCTGCCAATTGTTAATAACTACTAGACTATATCTGCAAATTCATCAAACAATCATTTTAGTTCAATGTTTATTCTAGATTAAGGGGTAAAATGGCCATTTCTATATTTTAGAGTGTTCATTTCATTCGATAGAAAGACAAACAGTAATTAAGCTAAATACTTATAAATAACTTAACACATACCTGTAGTAGTCAGGGAATCATACGATCTCCCGTTCACTGTTGGTAACTAAAAAGCTTGATCTAGACTAACGGGTAAAAGAGTCATTTTTGTCACTCAGACCGTTTATTCAATGCAAAAACAATAATTTAGCTTATTCCATGTAGACAACCCACATTCACCATCGTTTTATTGCACAGGGACGAAACAAGCAGACCAACAAAGCATATTGGACGATGTTGACAAACGTGGGCCCGAGATTTCTGAATCACCGTTTGCCGCACCACCCATCCCGGTGGCAAATGTGGCGGCAACTCCTGTGCCTCCTCCCATGGCCACCCCGGCTTCAATTCACTTGAAGTTATCGCTTTAAGAGCAGATGTGCTTACCAAAGTAGCAGCACTTGGCGTAGGTGCCACCACAACTCGATTCAAACGGTTTCTTGCCTTGACTAGCAGCAAAAGATCGGAAAGATGGGCCTTTCAGAAAACTTTTCAATGCCTAGAATCTACACACTTTCAGGTTCTATTCGTTTATACCATTTTCTTCTAATTTTTATTGTTTATTCCATGGGTCCCGGGAAAGGTGCGCTTGGTAAGTGGGTCAAAACACGACTTGACAGAACAGGAACTTGTTGTCATATATTTTGGTCAACATTAGACCCTTTGGGACTGAGTGGGATAAGAATGTACTATTTTTGTCCTAACAATAAAGGGTGAAACAAAACCAGGTAGATGAGACAAGAATGTTAAAGTACTAAACTACACAAGTGAAATTAAGACCCTAAAACCTTCCACAACTTATTCAATGGTCGCCCAGTAGTTGACATGTCAAACACACCCTAATAAAAGTAAAAATAGTTAAAGCAATCTAGCAATCTTTGAGTTAAAGCCCGGGGCACTCCCATAGCCACAATGTTGAGAACCCAATTGGAGAAGCCCAAAGACCCATAGTTACTCACACTTGTGCAAAGCCCACAATATGGAAAGTTTACTCTAGAGAGAGAAGTGTTGCCACGTTTTCCAACAACCCCCGCTCTTTTAAATGTATTTATTATTTAAGTGAACAGACGGTGCCAAAAACAGGTGTGCAAAAGAGATAAAACAAGTAACCCTCGGTCCAAGTATAAACCTCGAATTACTGTCGTTTTTCTAAACAAGTAATAAAAATGGTACAAGTACCAGATATCGATTCCACAGGGACGCAGTGAAAACAATCTTTCGAGATTCAATTTTTTGTGAAAGTTAACTTCAAATGGGGTTTGGATGAAAAAGTATTTGATTGGTTGGTTGATTATTAGCTACTTTAAGAGAACAATTATAAAAAGGAGCCAGGGGTGTAAAGTCATTTAATTGGAATAAAGAATAGGTAAAGTGGATAATAAGTAGTTTAATAAACTCAACTATGCAGAAATGATATCCAACTAACTTCTGAAAAGTTACCACATTTTCATATAGCCCAATTATTTATCGATGAGTTTAGATGCAATCTTTAATGAAATGTTAAAATATACTAAAAATCAACACTTACGTAACCTCTGAAAGATTAACACATTTTCATGCATCTGACTCATCGTTAAATAATTAGTTATAATGGTGAATTCAATAATAGACGCCTGTTGGCATTCCAGCCTTCCTTCGCCTTTCATGGCCACATATCTTTCCGGCTAAGGAATGGGAAATCCTTCTCCTGTTCCATGAATCCAATTGGATACTAGATCTGGTACCAACTTCAGGAATAGTGCCAATTGTAGTCCCTTAAGAGACTAACACATTTTCATGTCCTTGGATTATTACCGGTTAATGTTTAGATATACTCTTTAATGAAATGCTAAAGACGTGAGATAATAGCAACGAGTGTTGTCACCCACTCATATATCCCCAAAATAACATTTTAGTAACTTCTGAAAAGATACCGCATTTTCGTACATCTGGTTAACCGGTAAAAATCCAAGGACAATCTTTAATGAGGCATTTAAACTTGAAGTGGCAAAAATTGACTTTATATAGAAGACTTTTTTCTTTACCAAATTAATATTCCATCTTAAACCTTACACCCCAAGCTATGAATTTAGTCTATCATGCTTGGGTGTGTTTTACGACTATTTTTTTAAACTGATAACTAATTGAACAAGAAAACGTTAGTACCACAAGAATAATTATGAAATGCAGTAATTAAGACAGTTGATAAGGTGCAGTTACTGGAACTGGCGAGTGTAAAGTAAAACAGTTGATATAAAGGTATACTGGAAAAGTGACCAATTAACACTATGAGCGCGTAAGTAAACACAGTTATATAAGAGAAAATAGTTAGTTCACAATAAACGCAAAAACTATATATATATATATATATATAAACATATATGTATATATGCGTATATATATACATATATATATCACAAGTGTTATACCAAACAAGATAATACCCGAAACTATGAGCAATTGAACAAGAACACATTTTAGTACTAAACGAGATTCAATATTAACTTTAATACTTGATAGTGCTTTCGGCATTCAACCAATGTTATCAAAAATTACCCGAAAGTCTAATGAAAACCAAGTATTCCTTTGCTTACACAATCCAACTTCGACCTCATCAAGAGGAAACCCGAAGGTTCGGCTATACGAAAACCCAAAAGAGAGTAACTAGCTAGTAATCTTGAGTAAGTGTATGCACCAAATCAAGGAAGTGATGAGATGATCAAGAGAAGGTGTCTTTACTTCAAGTCTTGCATACATATATATACTAAACTTCATGGACTTTGGGCCAAAAAAATAAATAAAAAAACACACTTGGGCTTCATTTTCTACTAGCCTTTTATGCTAGCCCAGCAGCTTCGGCCCAACAGGTTCAGCCCACAGCAGCAGTCCAACGCCATCAGCAACCCAATAGCTTCTAAAATAAACAGCCCAGTGCGTCTCCAAAATCCCGATAGTCCATGAATGAGATCCTGAAATGTAACGACTTTCGTAAGAATTGAGTCATAATATACAAAGGTTTATGAAAGCAAACACTTGCTTTCGTAGAACTCAATACACATAGAGAACAGCTCTGGTGATTTTCATATAAACTGAACTCAGGAAAAAGATGATCATTACATGAGTTTAGCCTTACCTTAAATAAGAGAGGGAGAGGCATTCCAATAGACAAATACTAAAGTCTACTACTAGCCCTAAATGGGCAGTAAATGACCCAATTTATTGGAAATAAACCTACTTATTGAAAAGCTTAAGGCCATCCACAGCCATCGGTACAGGCCATATGCAGGCGGTAACACCACCGTGAGGCGGCTGTAAGCTGCCTGTATGAGAGCTCAACGGTGAGTACTTACAGGTTCGGCAACAATCGGTAACACACACACATGTATATACAGAATATATATATATATATATATATATATAAACATTATATTTTATTATTTAAATAATACAGGTGTATGAACTGTACGGCTGTGGATGAAATGGTAAGGTAATGGTAAGGTGGTGGTAAAGCTGATGTGGCGCTGAGGTGGCAGCCTATACAGGTGGTATGACCTGTACGACTGCGGATGGCCTAATAAACCAAAACCCTTCGTATCAATACTCTCCCCATGAAAGTATCCTTGTCCTCAAGGATGGTAGTGAGTCCATATATCAAACTCCGGAAAACGGTTTTGTAACACATCAAAGTCCACCCAAGTACTGTCTTCAGGGTCAGAGTTGGTCCACTGAACCAATACTTCTGATGTTGGCTTGTTTCTCCTTTTCACCATTCGTTTGTCCAATATCCTCAACGGAAGGCGAATAAACTCACCTGTTTCAGTCACAGGTGGTAAAGCACTTGAAGTTGAATGGTTCCCTATCCTCTTTTTTAACAAAGACACATGGAACACATTGTGGATTTTCGATTCCGGGTGCAGCGCCAACTTATATGCAACTTCACCTATTCTTTGTATGACTTCGAAGGGGCCGTAATACTTTGCAGCAAGCTTGTGAAAAGCTCTCCTATTCACCGAATGATGACGGTATGGTTGCAATTTTAGATAAACCCAATCCCCAACAGCCAACACTCTTTCTCCCCTATGTTTGTCGGCTTGTATTTTCATTCGTTGTTGGGCTTTGGTAAGATTTTCCCTAAGCAGCTGGACAGCAACCTCCCTCTCTTTAAGTATTTCATCAACCGCTTGATTATCAGAATCATAGTTACACGAAAACCGGATCGTTCCGGTATGTGGAACGAAAACGGAAACGAGGATCGTTAATCTTTAAAATTTGGTACGAGGGGGGGTAGTCTTCTCCGGAACGCTATTTTGGTACGTGGAACGTTGTACCATGTAGTATGGTACAACGTACCATATGTTACTAAAATATATAATAATATAAATATAAATGTATACTAAAATATCACATAATGGTGGGGGTCGATTTGGTAGAGTGAAAGATTTCACAAAATGGTCTTTTAAGTTGATCGATTTGCTCAATAATGGAAACATTGCACTTGATCGACTTATATTATAGCTTATTTGGGGTCGTTCAATGTTCACTATTTAAATTTTGGAAGGATTAATGTTTCTCGATTTATTACAAATCCATCAATTTCTGAAATTGACGGTCCAATTTCTAATTAGACGGTCCAATTACACACAATCGCCTCCAATTGCGATTGAAAACGCGTTCCAGTTACTATTGAAATCGCGTTCCATCAGGGGTTCGAATCGAAATCAGGAACGATAGGGAACGTTCGAAATTGGATGGGGATCGCGTTTCCCATAGCGATCGGTACGCGATTGTACCCGATTCTGGAACGCGCGTTCCGAAACATAGAACGCGAGGTCTTTAGCGATCCTAGCTTCTATGATCAGAATCCTTTGGGTGGTAATGAATATAATTAGGTGGGCTTTGGCCAAAAAGAGCTTCATAAGGAGACATCCCCAGGCTGGAGTGATGAGAAGTGTTATACCAATATTGAGCTAACGGAAGCCACTTAACCCATGAAGTCGGAGCCTCCAAAGAAAAACATCTTAGATAATTCTCAAGGCATCGATTTACAACTTCCGTCTGACCATCGGACTCGGGGTGGTAAGCAGTGGAGTAAGCCAAATCTGTCTTGTGAGCTTGAAAAAGTTTCTTCCAGAAGTTGCCGAGGAAAACTGAGTCTCTATCAAATATGATCTTATCAGGCATTCCGTATAGTTTGGAGATTTGTTCCATGAAAATTTGTGCAACAGAGGCTGCTGTAAACGGGTGTTTCAACGGAAGGAAATGCCCAAACTTGCTAAGTTTGTCAACCACCACGAGTACGGTTGTATAGCCTTCTGATTTAGGCAACCCTTCAACAAAATCCATTGAGATCACGGACCAAAACCTACCTGGAATATCGATAGGCTGTAGCAACCCAGGAGAAGCTGTAGTTTCATACTTACATTGTTGGCACACGTGACAGCTTCGCACAAATTCTCTTACCTGAGCCTGCATTCCCTTCCAATAAACCACCCGAGATAGCCGTTGATTTGTAGCGTGTATACCCGAATGGCCACCCATGGCACTATCATGGAAGAATTTGATGAGATCTAACTTAAGCTCATGGTCATTTCCCACAACCAATCTTCCTTTCTGCAATAAATCCCCTTCTTCCAACTGGTATTTATTCGATACCATAGGATTTTCCTTAAGAACATCGATTAAAGCTTGAAGTTTTCTATCTGTGGTAACGCTAAGTGCTATTCTGTCTTTCCAACCGGAAACCACACTAGAAATAGCAAGAATTGAGGAGGGATTAGCATCATTTGGCCTCCTCGAAAGTGCATCTGCAACTTGATTGTTACAGCCCTTGTTATAAACCACCGTATATTGCAAACCCAACAACTTACTGAGCCACTTTTGAAGCGTAGGATTACACTCCTTCTGCTCTAAAATATGCTTGAGAGCATGGTGATCTGTCTTGATGATGAAGGGTTTGCCCAATAAATATGCTCTCCATCTTTGAATCACAGCAACAATCGCGAGAAACTCTTTCTCATAAGTTGCTAATTGGAGGTGTTTAGGCCCCAATGCCCTGCTGAAAAAAGCTATAGGGTGTCTGCCTTGAATTAAAACAGCTCCCACACCTACCCCCGATGCATCCGTCTCGATAATAAAAGGATCCTTGAAATTAGGAAGAGCTAGTACCGGTGTTCGTGATACGGCCTCCTTTAACCTTTGGAATGCAACATCAGCTTCACCTGTCCAAACAAACTCTCCTTTTTTAAGTAAGTCTGTCAAAGGCTTGGCTATTTTTCCATAATCTTTAACGAACCTATGGTAGTACCCCGTGAGCCCCAAAAAACCCCGGAGCTCCTTTATTGTAACCGGCCTTGGCCAATTCACCATGTCTTCTATTTTTTTGGATCCGCCTTAACCCCTTCTTTGCTGATTACATGCCCAAGGTAGTCCACCTGTTTACTACCGAAAGTGCATTTAGAAAACCTTGCAAACAATGAGTTTTCCCGAAGGACTTCGAGAACTGTTTGGAGGTGTTGTAAATGGTTACTCTAGTCCTTACTGTACACCAGTATATCATCAAAGAAAACAAGAACAAATTTTCTTAAATACGGCTTAAAAACAGAATTCATCAGATTCTGAAAAGTTGCTGGTGCATTGGACAGCCCAAAAGGCATCACCACAAATTCATACAGTCCTTCATGTGTCCGAAAAGCCGTCTTTCCGATGTCCGCCTCCTTCATTCGGATTTGGTGATATCCGCTCCGTAAATCCAACTTCGAAAAGTAACAACTGCCTTGTAGTTCATCAATTAGCTCTTCCACTATGGGAATAGGAAATTGATTTCGAACGGTTAAGTGATTGAGCTTCCTGTAATCGACACAAAACCTCTATTTTCCATCTTTTTTCTTGACCAAAACAACCGGTGAAGCAAAGTTACTGTTGCTAGGTCGCATTACTCCGGTCAGGGACGGACCTACGGAAATTTTCAAATGGTGGCACCACTTGACTATAAGAAATATATATATATATATATATATATATATATAAATATTTTTTATAAAGTCTATATTGGTTTAGTGGTTTGTTTCTTGCTTTTAAATGAATGATCGTGTGTTCGAGTCTTGTCAGGGCTAGTCCTACGGTTTTTCATGCCGTGTGCAAAAAGGTTAAATAATGTCACCACTATTTAAAACTATAAGAAATAAAACCATATTATTTTTAAAGATCAATACTTGTTAATATTACTGAATAACAATATGCTTTTTGTAATACATAT
Source organism: Centaurea solstitialis (assembly GCA_030169165.1). Taxonomy (NCBI): domain Eukaryota; kingdom Viridiplantae; phylum Streptophyta; class Magnoliopsida; order Asterales; family Asteraceae; genus Centaurea; species Centaurea solstitialis. The sequence goes on along the minus strand of CM058042.1, from coordinate 34,827,816 downwards.
CTTATAGTTATATAATACCATAATGAAACATCAAAACTAAATTAAACTTTAGAGACGTTATATACAATAATAGTTATGCTTGAACTAATTATATACAACCACGTAGCATGTTTAATTTGTCTTAAAACATTGAAAAAATATAATACTTGTATCATACTTTTAAATATCTAGATACAATTATTTTTTAGATTGGATTTACAAGATTCAACATCGAATATGATTAATTTTTATTTATCTAAGATTAATAAGTGTTGTTATGGAAAAACAAAAGTTGAAAAAAGGAATTATAAAAAAATAAAAATGAATTCACAAGAAACGTAATTAAATTAAAGTATGCAAAAAAAAAAAACTATTATATGCCATTAATAGCCTAGTGGTAAGGAAGTGTTTAATTGTCTTGGAGGTTGTGGGTTCAAGTCTTATTCTTAACAATTTAATTTTTTAGAAACATAATAAATATAATATTAAAAGCTAAAAAACTAGAAAATGTGTCTAACCAGGCTTGAACACATGACTTTTCTATGAAAAGCAAGGAGCTAACCAACTAAGCTAAGAGGAGCTTGTATTATCATTGCAGTTTAAAAATATATATGGTGGCATAAAACAAATTAGTACGGTGGCACCTATATTTTTTTAAACTGTGACGGAGGAATGATACGGTGGCCCGTGCCACCGTGGACACCTCTTCAGGTCTGTCCCTGACTCCGGTACTCAACATTTCTTGTACCAATTCTTCAATAATATTCTTCTGTAAGGCTCCATATCTGTAAGCCTTCAGGTTGACCGGACTACAACCTTCTTGTAACGTGATACTGTGATCAAGAGACCTTTTAGGAGGAAGTCCGGTGGGGGAAGCAAACACATCTTTAAAAGACTTGAGAAGTGTCTTTAATTCCACCCCCTTTGCATCATTTGAGTCTCCAAAATCAACCGGGACCAACTTGACCGTCCATAATTCCGAGCACCTCTGATCAGAGCTCATAATATAGGCTTGATCTTCATTCACTCTAACCCTTCCCGTTTGTTTTTGGTTTCGCTTATAATTCTGCCCTTATCGATCCCCTGTAGTCTGACTATTTGATCATTCAACGAGAATTCCAAGTACAATTGACTAAAGTTGCACTTGATGTCTCCCAACGTAGACAACCATTGTACTCCCAAGACCACCCCATACCCCCCGATAGGCATGGCTAAGAAGTCGTCGCAGAAACCTACTCCTTGTACCGACCAACGAACTCCCTTGCATGCATATTGAACCGGAAGTTTAAACCCATCAGCCACGGTAACTTCCTTTACCTTGATCGGGGTCAATCGTAACCCAAGTTTTTTAGCTAAACCCAAATCTACAAAGTTATGGGTACTACCGCTGTCGATCAACATCAACACCGGTTGTTTCTTCACTAACCCGTTAATCTGAATTGTTTGGAGGCCAGCAGATCCCAATAAGGCATGTATCGAAAGCGACACATCCTCCCCTTTGTCGTCGTTCCCATCTCTCACCTCCGCTTCAAACAATTCCTCACCATCAAAGAAGTCCTCTTGACTTTCAGGGCAAATTAGCATGCATAATATGTCGTTTCTACATTTATGACCAGGCACATATTTTTCATTACAAAAGAAACATTGATTGTTCCTTCTTTTTTCTTCATATTCCTGTTTTGATAGTTTGTTGAAGGGAGTGGTTCGATTCTGTGAATTTTGTGATGGATGATTTTGGGTTTTGACAGGAGTTTATGGGAAGATTGGCTAAAAAATGAATTTCGGTAAGGAGGCCCTTTATGGTTCGATGGGTTTTGGGAATTTAATGGTAAGAATTTCGGAGCTGGTAGAGATGTAGGGGCAGGGGAGTTTGAATGAGACATACCTGAAGGTTTTTGTGTCACCGCAAGGGTTGAATCAAGGTTAGTGACATGAGACTTGGGTGGCTCTAAACCCCACAACGCATAATAAGCCCCCTCCTGAATCCTTGCTAATTTCATTGCCTGATTCAAGGTCTTCGGGTCCATAAGTTGTACCGTGTGCATGATCTCGTTACTGAGACCCCCAATGTACAGATCCAACAATACTTCTACAGGAACATCCACTTGATTTCTTAGAGCATTAAACTGGGAATTATAATCCGTTACAGTTGTTGTAAGTTTTAGGTTTCTAAGTTCTATGAGGGGTTTTGAAACGATACCTCCCACAAATTGTTCTCGGAGTTCTGCCAGGTAATTTTTCCAAGTGACCTTGTTTCCTTCCACCTCTTTCATAAACCCTTGATGCCATTGCAATGCTCTTCCCTTCAAATGGATTCCCACAAACCGGATTTTCATGTTTTTAGGGGTGTTATTGTTATCTAATTCAAAAAACTGATTACATTTATAATACCAATCTTTAAAATCATCACCTTCAAATGATGGAAACTCCAATTTGGTCATCCGATTAACAAGCTGATACCCCTGATTGGGTGGTGGGAGGTTTTCGTCTTCATTTTTCTTCAAACCCGAATCATCTTCACCAGAATTGAATACATATGAATCTTCCTCCCCATCTGGATCTGTTTTTTTGCCTTGAGCCACCGCCAGGAGTTTCACCGTCTTTGCTAAATCGGAGATGCTTTGCTGCATCTGTTTAAGAGTTTCATCTTGGCCTTCAAGCTTCTGTCTCAATTTTTCATATTTCTACATGAGTTTAGAATTGCTTACTCGAACCATACACCACACAGGAGGACACGACTGCTCTGTGATACCACTGATAGCAAACACTTGCTTTCTTAGAACTCAATACACACATAGAATAGCTCTGGTGATTTTCATATAAACTGAACTCGGGAAAAAGATGATCATTACATGAGTTTAGCCTTACCTTAAATAAGAGAGGGAGAGGCATTCCAATAGACAAATACTAAAGTGTACTACTAGCCCTAAATGGGCAGTAAATGACCCAATTTATTGGAAAATAAACCTACTTATTGAAAATCTTAATAAACCAAAACCCTTCGTATCAGTTTACTTCTTGTGTAACTAAGAGCAATATATAAAGAAAATGCAAGTTTTCTTTGAAAACTAAATACTAAAGCGTAAAAGAGACAAAATTTAAACGAATAATATGATAAAATAGGGTAAAATAATTACCCTATCAAGAAGGTCGTTAGGGAGGGGGAATAAATCATGTTAGAGGTAGTGGAGAATGGTATTCAGTTATTTTCTTGTCTAAATTGGTGAGGAGAGATTCTCTCTGGAGAGGAGGTTCATACTCTGGTTATTTCTTTTCAATTGTAGAGCTTAGCTCAATTTATCATCTCTATTCAGTAATCAATTTCACTTTTCCTTCTATATTTCTGTGTTCTATTTACTGGTTTCTATCACACAACCACTGAGTTAGTCATGTATGTCTCCCACATTACGGGAACTCGCAGACGGTTGTAGGCCGGTTGGGGTTGCAAGCAGTTGATGGATGGTTGACAGAGCTCCATTAATAGGGGTGTTAATGTGACGCAGTGGGAAACGTGGAACGGATCGACAAGCGTCAGATCCGAAAGGATAAACGAGTCTAACAACGTAGAACTCGAAAAACTAGAGAAGAATCTCTAAAACTCACGAATGAGAAGAATTATATTAATTCAAATCTGATTACAAAGAAACCTAAGCATCTATTTATAATCTAAACAAAAGAGATAATTAAGTAAACTAAATAATCTAAATATCTTTCAATAATTATCCTAACTTGATGATTAAGAAAACTAATAAAAAGGAAACTAAATAATAAAGAAACTAGATAATTATAACCCTAAACTAATCAGGTAATAAAATACTTAAATAGACAGATCATGGCTATCCTTTCCGGATTGATCAGACGCGCAAAACGACCAGCAAGAAGCTCGCGCCGCGAGCAAGCATCCTCGTGCCGCGAAGGTGCTTCAGTCGGCTTCGGCCGTGTTTTCGATGCTGGTTTACAAGCTTCTTTCGACCTCTTTTTCGTGGTTACCATAAATACTTTAAAATAGCCAATACAGCTCGAAATCGAACTATATCATAATGAGCCAAATCGGGTTGAGTAGTTGGCTCGAATAACTTTTTTTAAAATTTTCTCAAGGTCGATGCTCACTTAACAGTTAACAAATTTGACTTACATATTTTGACTTAAAATTCAAGCTTTATAAGCTCCTTTATGGGCTTGAACTCGTGATCGAGTAACTCGTTTATTGGCTTGAGCTCATTTATTTCAAGCTTTGCTTTGTATCTATTTGTTCACCATCTTTCACAAGTAGAAGGCTTCTTTTATGGAAAGAGTCTTTCTATTCAAAATAGAAGGCAAGTTTGAAGTTTATATGCATCTAACCCCACTTTTGAGGGGGATTGACAGGGTTAGTTTGGTTTGGTTTAAAATGAAATTGTTTAATAGTTTTAATGAATAAAAACTTGAATCTTTTTTGTGCATTTTGCAGATTGGCAAATCAAATGAGAAGATACACAAGAACTTTTCGATTTTATTCATACATCTTGCATTCTCATGGGAAATCAAGCGGCGACAAGGATCTTCGTCGCTTTTGTTTGTGAGTCACTATCACAACATTTGGTATCATCGATCATGTGATATTACCGAAGGATTTTTGCCATTGGTAAGTCCTGACGGATTTTTGTTCATAACAAGGATCTTCATCCCTCTTTGAGTCGTGTTGTTCGGTATGTTTTCCATACGGGGTAACTAGAGTGTATATATAGTACATGCCTAAAGACGATTTGAAGTTATCTACAGTACTATATAAAAGATTCTATTTTCAGTTAATTTCAAGATTCTTAAATTTTTACATATTAAACTTAATGTACAACCTTCTATATCATACAATTGAAATTTCTCGCCTTTCCCATCCACACGATCCCTGATTTCTCTCCATATCTCATACATGTGTGTTGTTCTTGTAGGTTGTTGAAGTTGATGTTAAAGTTGAAGAACGAGAAAAGGACAACGTTCACAATAAGGCATTCTACACACAAGAAACCCTTTGAAACTCAGAATCTCAAGCAATGCAGGATTGTAAGCAGCCTATCTTTATTTAAGAACGTCGATAAATATTCATTTTCATTACACACAAGAAATACAGGACTATAAGGCACCATGAACACAAAAACTAGTTGGGGCCATTGACACCAAAAAGAAAAATCTGCTCTAACCATACTTCAAAATAAACACCAAATTCCTTGACCCATACAAAAAAACTTATTGATATTAAAGAAAAAACCCTAAAAGTTTCAAAATGGTGGGCCATCTAGTTTTGCTATGTAAACAATCCAACACCAAAATATGGTGTCCTCTTCCAAAATCTTTTGGCAAAATTTTTGATGTTTTACAATATGGTTGATTAGTTGAACTCCATCACTAGCAAATTTGATGATTTTGTTGTGTGATTGGTCTAAGTAAACATTGCTTACAATATTTTTGTGATGGCTATATATCTAATCTTATATTATTTAGGCTCAAAATACAAGAGTTGTGAATAGAAGTGGACAATTGACTCGGTACCAGCAGGTTCGAACTGCTTGCCTTTGGCAGGTTTGGAGGCAAAGTTTTTGAGAAGAGCTGCTTTTCTGAAGCATAATCTATTATGGGTTATATGCACCTTATGCATCGGGTGAGAATTTTCTTCAAGAAACCGATATCGTCCTCTGGTGAGTAAATATAATTGATCTTCATTACCATAAGTGTATATAACACATAAGGTGTATATTTGACTAATGTCGACTTCACTAATTTGATTACTGAAACAGGTGACTCAAGTTCATGATGATCTTTCCCAAATTGGCTATGACTTGGATTCACTGAATAGGATGGTTTCTGGTTTGGTGAGTTTTCTTCCATGTGTTTGTTGGGACTCAACAAAAATAAGGCCTTGTTTCCTTTTGTTTCTAAAGTAGAAAAGTAATAGATAGCATCTAATTAGAGAATGTAAATATACAGTTTCCCCTGTCATAAGTAACAAAATCAACATAACTAAACCATATGTTTTCATAGTATGTGTTAATTTACAATTGGCATATTAATTGTTGTTATGTTTTTAGTCACATATCCAGTTTCTCCGATCCCCTTTTTGCGTGACGAGAGTTCTGAATTATCGTTCTCTACAAGTTTGTGATTTTCTCTGTTGGTACTGTTGCAACATGTGTCGTCATTTTCTCTTTTTAGCAAGGAAAATTTGTTATTTTAGTCATTTGAAATTAGTGTTTTGATCTCCTAGCAAAAATCACTAATTTTAAATGATGGTTAGTGCGGGCATTCTTACAATATTTGGGCAAGGAAATCAAACCACTAATTTTAAATGACTAAATATTATAAAATTTTCTTTTAGCAATTGACTTCATTGAAATTTGTTATGTTATTAGCAAGTGAAAAGTCTTGATTGATAGTGTGATAATATTGTTGGTATAATATTCTTGGAATTCTTGTTGTACATAGATAATATCTTCACTTTCTTTGGCTTTTGTCATACTGAATTCAAATTTTTTTATCTTATTATTTGTTGTGATTAATAGGCCAAAGATAAAGGAACACATGGAGTACTCTTTAAACCATCGTGACAAAACTGGAGGCTCAACAACATCTCAAACTCCCCTTTCGCCGGCCCTATTTTCTGGAACAAGTGGTTGCTGCCACACGTTAACTGCTTCATGTGGCGTCTTTGCTTGGAGCGGGTTTGCACGAAAAGTAATATGCGTTCGAGAGGAAATCCTCTTCGATTGGATCTATATACGCCCCCTATGCAAAATTGAGCGTCGAAACTGTTGAACCTCTTATATTCGTGTCCTTTGGCTAAGACGATTTGGTGTTGGCTCATCGACTGGTGTAACATTCAAGTGGTCAATCACAATTCTTTGCAACAGCTCATGTTCAATCTGGTGGATTCTGCGACGTCCAAAAGGAAAAAGGCTATTTGTGGAGGCTGGAATGGGTCGTTCTTTATGGAGCATTTGGAAGGCTCGAAATGAGCGGATCTTCAATAGGAAAGACTTCTCGGTGCCGATTGTTATTAACGAAATCCAAGCTTTGTTATTTACTTGGATTAAGTTTACGGATAAAGTTAGTTCTCTTTTATGGTCTAGTTGGTGTTCCAATCTACTCTCTAATTTTTTTACTTTTGTTCTTGGTACTATCTTCTCGCTAGTTTTGTGATAATAAAGCGGGCCGCTTCGCTAGGGTGATGGCCATGCGAAGCTCTACGCTTAGTGTCCCTTTTCTTTGTTGCTAAAAAAATAAAAATAAAAGAGGTTAAATAAATTATGATTGACAACATTGAGAAGGTAAACGTATTTTTCTTTTATTGATTACTTGTTTAAGGCCATCAATACCTAAGCCCTGTGCCACATGTGCGCCACATCAGCTTTTCCATAAACCCTCTATAAGCTCTTTGGAACCCTCTATGTTAGTACTCGAACCCTCTAAAACCAAATACCCAATACAATAAAGAAAAAGAATGAGAGAGAGAGATAGGAGAGGAGCGGCTAGCTCGGGGTGGCCACACCGCTGCAGCCCCACCCTGCCGATCCCACTGGAGTCGTACCAGTAGCCCGCCAACCCAATGAAGCCGCCGACATCAAGCCCGCCCATCCCCATGTGCTGTTACACATGTCCTAAGTAACTAACAAGCATCCATTTATTGAGGTCAAACTGTACTTGCTAACTTACCCCTTTTTTTACTGGGAAATTGACTTTACTAGTTAAACCATCCAACCCAATGGATTTTTTAGCCATTCTCTCATTCATTTAACCAATATGTCACTAGGTTCGCAAATTATGGGTCCGTTTTTACAGATCTAGCTAAAAAAATCAAATTCGTAAAAAAATAATAAAAAAAAGTTGTGGACCTTGTTCGCAAAAGAATTCTTTTCCTTTTACAAAGGGAAATTGACTAGGTTCAATTTTGTATTTTTGTTTTAGCTAGGTCCGTAAAAAACGAACCTGAATTTACGAACCTAGTGATATTGGGGTATAATGGGAAGAGAAATGGCTAGAAAATCAATTGGGTTGACTGATTTGGTTATTAGAATCAATTTCCCCATAATATCTTTTAGGACGTTGAAAGTATCGTTTTGTAACAATATGGAGCATTGCAATTGTCCAAGTAGCATCCAGACATTGGTCATTAATAGTTGTGGTTCAATTACATCTGTCTACTTCCGAACAACAGGAGGGCAAAAGCTCAAGTCACTGGTTATTAAAAAATGTGACAAAATATGGAAAAACCAGTTAGGAGGTGGAGTAACAGAGAATAATGAGGTGCTTATCAACTAAAGCATGTCGATGCTTGAAACGGTAGATATAAACCATTGGCCAAATCTAAAATCAATTGTTGAATTGAGTAGCTTCATTCACCTTACCAAGTTGCAAATAATGAACTGTCCAAGTTTGGAGTCCTTTCCTGATCATGAGTTTTCGAATCTCACCTCATTGACAGGTATGGCGATCGTAGACTGTCTAAGTATGGATGCGTTGCTTCCTTTCCACGTGGGTTTTGGCCTCCAAATTTGTTTTCCTTGACATAGGGAAGTTGAAGAAGCCGATGTCAAAATGGGGTCTTGTTGAGTCTAATACATTACCACTGCTCTCATAAAGGTTAATACTGCTGATTACCACTGCTGGCATTGGAAGGTTACTATTGCTGATGAATATTGAAGATTACCACTGCCAGTATGTGATGAATGAATGAAGATCAAAGTTACCACTGCTGTTACAGATTACTACTGCTATTGAAGATTACCATTGCTGGTATATGGTTAACACTGTTTTGTCTTTGCCACTGCTATCAGAAGAAATTAAGGAAAGGATTGTGATGACTTGAAGATATAGACAAGATACGATATGCTTGGAGATATTTTAGAGATTATCTTGTAAATCTAGTTTCCTTATTGTAATCTGTTGAGATGTATATATAGCTGTTAGGTTTTCATTGTTAGATACGAGTTTTTGATAGCTTTTGTGTTAGAATTAAGAACCTCAAGATTGTTCTTGAAATCCCTGCAATAGAGAAGTATTGCACGTCTGTTTTGAGCCTGTTCAAACAGATTGGGGCTTGTAGTTGTAATCATTAAGCTATTAAGATCAATATACACAGTTTGTTTGAATTCATTGTTCTGTTTTTATAATCAAAGTGTTATTCCGCAAACTTCTTTGATTAAGTATTCTGTTCTTGATATTGAGATTTAGATCCTGTCAAGTGGTATCAGAGCTTGTGTTCAGGATACGTTTTGATCAATGGATTCCCAGGATTCTGTTCTTGTGTCCAAAGTCCCCATGCTCAAACCCAATGAGTTTGAGATGTGGAAAATCAGAATTAAGCAATACATGCTTCTTACTGATTATGCCTTATGGGAAGTAGTTGAACATGGACCTAGTGTCCCTGAACCTACTGTTGCTGGAGCACCCCCAAAATCTGATGCAGACAAAAAGAGGAAGCAGACTGAGATGAAAGCATTAAGCACTCTGCTGTTGGCCATTCCCAATAAATACCAACACCGGTTCTGTACCTGCCCTGATGCAAGATCACTGTGGATTGCACTGGAAAAGAGATTCTCTGGAACCAAAAGTTCCAAGAGAAATCAGAAAGCCCTATTGAAGCAACAATATGAAAACTTCACTTCTACAAAGAATGAGTCCATGACTCAAACTTTGACAGGTTCAACAAATTAATTGGAGAACTTGCCAATGTAGATGTGAAGATGGAGAAGGATGAAGTCAATAGAAAATTCCTCAGATCCTTGAGTGAGGAATGGACTATGTACACTGTGTCATTCAGACAAGGAGATGACCTGGAGGATAAGGAGCTTGAAGATCTGTACAATGATCTCAGGATTTTTGAAGCTGAAGTAGAGGCCAAAAGAAGACCAACTGGATATTCACATACTATTGCTCTTTATTCCTCTGAAAATCCTTCTTCTAATATTAATACTGCTAGTACTGTTAATGTTAACCCTGCTAATAATAACCATGATAGTACTAATGATAAATCATCTGTGTCACAGGATACTAATGGGGATGCAGTCTTGGAAGCTTTCCTGGCCAATCATGTAAGATCTCCTCTGATCAATGATGATCTTGAAAAAATCAATGCTGATGATTTAGAGGAGATGGACATCAAGTGGCAGATGGCCATGTTAACCATGAGAATGAAAAGATTTTTAAGGAGGACTGGCAGGAACAACTTTGATGCCAAAAGAGGAGACCTTGCTGGATTTGACAAATCAAAGGTGAGATGCTACAAGTGTAATGAGCCTGGCCACTTTGCCAGAGAGTGCAAAGGGAGTGGCACTCATCAACAAGCCAACAATGGAGGACAAGCATATGCTCCAAGACCCAACAGAGGCACCAATTCCAACTCTTCTCAAGCCTTGGTATCACAAGAAGGCATGGGATTTGACTGGAGTGATCAAGCTGAAGAAGCCATCCAGAATCATGCTTTGATGGCCAAAATCACTGAACCTGAACTTCCAGCAGAGGTATCCTCTAAATTATGTTCTGATTCTTGTATTGAAACTGTTAAAGGGTATAGGGATCATAATCAGACTATGAGTGATACCATCAAGACCATGGAAGTTGATAGGAGAGAGTATAGGATTGTTATTGAGAATCTGGAGGATCAAATCAAGTCCTATAAAGAGAATGAACTCCAGTTTGAATATGACTACAATTACTGGAAGTGGGAGAAAAAGGAGTTTGAGAAGAAACTAGTAAAGTCTGGTGAGGAATTAGAATCTGTCAAGAAGAAATTAGAAAAAGCTAAGGAAGATCTTGATAAATTCTCTAAGTCCTCTAAAGCCTTGGAAGAAATTCTAAAGGCTCAAGTTCATGATGAACTCAAAAGAGGAATAGGATATCACAATACTCCTCCACCCCGCAATCACACCTATATTCCTCCTACCACAGATATCCTAGATAGACTAAACAGAGAGGAACTGAAAGAAGGAGTGTGTGATGTAGATCCCTCAAGTAGTGATGATGAGGAAGAACAAAAGGGAAAGACTGAAAACAAATCCCAAAAGACTGTCCCTTAGGAAAATCAAATCCTCACCAATGAAAAGGGTGGTATGCCCTTTGTACCCAGTAAGATTGCTACAGTCTCTAGGAAAGGGAAGGAGAAAATAGTTGACCAGGAACCTGCAACTTCACAACCAAGTGTCAAACGTGGTAAACCCACTCATAAGAATGACAGTGATCCTGGTACTTCTAAACAGCCTCAAACAAGTGCCAAACCAAGAGGAAACAAAAGGAATTGGAACAACCAATGGGCTCAAACTCATGGTGTTGATCTGAACAAGATTAACAAACCAAAACCCTGCTTTATATGCTGTAATCTCAACCATCTGGCTAAGGACTGCTACTATAACCCTTTTAATCAAAGAATGACTTTTCAAAATCAAAGGGTTGATTTTCAAAATCAAAAGCAGTTCCAAACTAGAAGGACAGAGTATAATAGCAGAAGGTCTGTTCCAAAACCTATTGTTGAAAGACAAATGGCTCAGAAAAGGAAAAGTCAACCTAAAAAGAAAGTCAGTGTTCAAAAGAAAAAGGTTGAAAAGAAGACTGTAAAGATAGTTACAAAATGGGTACCAAAAGCCTCACTAAGCAATACTACTGCTTCCACAAGCAGTACTAATGAAAGTGTTGCTTCTGAAAGCAGTGGTAACAATCAAAACGATATAGAGGTTAACACTGCTGCCAGTAATAGCAGCAGTGGTAACTCAAACAATGTTACCACTAAAAGTTCTTCACTGAGACAACCCATTGTAACTAAGTACTCAAGTCATGAGATTCCTAACAAGGATTATCTTTTAAAGCTTAACAGATTGACAGAGGTCAATTATGTTAATGAAAAGGGAGAACCCAAGACCATATTGGCTTGGGTTCCCTCAAGACACTAACTTATCTCTATTATGTGCAGGGCAACCCAGACAGGAATGAGAACTTATGGCATATGGACAGTGGTTGCTCTAGGCACATGACAGGCAATAGATCCTTTCTTGAAAACTTCACTACATTCAATGGAGGATATGTTGCCTTTGGAGATAATCCAAGAGGAGGTAAGGTTTCAGGGAAAGGTAAGGTTACAGGAGGTAAGTTAACCTTAGAAGATGTATACTATGTGGATCAACTCAGATACAACCTGATGAGTGTGTCTCAGGTGTGTGACAAGAAACTTTTCACTCTGTTCAGTGAAACAGAGTGCATGATTCTTTCTTCTAAGTTTGTAGTTGATGAGAGCTTTATTTTACTAAGAACACCTAGAAAAGATAATGTTTATTGTCTGGACTTAAATGGTATGCCATCAGAAGTTGTGAACTGTCTGTTTTCAAAAGCTTCAATGACTGAATCCTCTCTCTGGCATAGAAGGATGGGTCATATGAACATTAAAACCATGAACTTACTTGTCAAAAATCAATTGGTCAGAGGTCTTCCCCCAAAAGAGTTCATACTTGATGATCATTGTGTAGCCTGCCTCAAAGGCAAGCAACACAAGGCTTCTCACAAATCAAAGACAATAAACACTATCTCTGCTCCTCTTCAATTATTGCACATGGATTTATTTGGTCCTACCAATGTAATGAGTATAGGCAAGAAATCATACTGTCTTGTGATATTAGATGATTATTCTAGGTTTACTTGGGTTTTCTTTCTAAGAACAAAGGATGAGACAAGTGGACTGATCAAACCCTTTGTAAAGAGAGTTGAGAATCAGGTGAACCTTAGAGTGAAAGTCATTAGATCAGACAATGGGACTGAGTTCAAAAATGCTGATTTGAATTCCTTTTGTGAGGAAAAAGGTATTGAAAGACAATTCAGTGCTCCTAGAACTCGTCAACAGAATGGAGTTGCTGAGAGGAGAAATAGGACACTAATTGAGGCTGCAAGAACCATGTTAGCAGATTCTAAATTACCTATCACTTTTTGGGCAGAAGCAGTTAACACTGCCTGCTATGTGCAAAACAGGGTTCATGTAGTCAAGTCTAAGGGAAAAACACCTTATGAACTTTTCAAAAACAAAAAGCCTTTCATAGGTTTCTTTGTACCTTTTGGGTGTCCTTGTTCTATCTTAAATACCAAAACTCACCTAGGGAAATTTGACAGCAAATCTGATGATGGTTTCTTTGTGGGATACTCAATACAGAGCAAAGCAGTTAGGGTATTTAATACTGTTTCTAGAACAATTGAGGAAAGTGACAATGTCAAATTCAATGAACACACTCCCAATGTGCATGGGACTGGTCCAGACTGGCTATTTGACATTGATTCACTCACTAACTCTTTGAACATGAGCAATGCAGTTGATACAGGTCCTATTATCAAAGAAAATGAGACAGACACACACTTTTGTTCTGTTTCCTCCATCCACCATCAGTTCAGATGAGAAAAAATCAGAAACTTAAGTACAAGAGGATGCTTCAGAGAATCAAGAAGGAGACAAGGAGACTGAAGAGACTCCACAGCTTGAAAGCAATGTGGAAAATGAGACTGGGGATACAAGTGAAATCACTCAACCAGATCCCTCAGAATCTGGTCCTGATGATTCAAATCTAGGGGAACTCCTATCTGAAGAACCCCTACACCTGACAAGAACTCAAAAGAATCACCCTGCTTCTCAAGTGATTGGAGATGTGGCATCTCCTATGATTACACGGAAGCAAAGCAGAGAAGCTGGATATGTGAATACTCATTCTGGGATGTTGTCATGCTTTCTTTCCCAGAATGAACCAAAGAAGGTGTTAGATGCCATGAAGGATCCAAGCTGGATAGAAGCTATGCAAGAGAAGTTACTGCAGTTTGTACTACAACATGTTTGGGACTTGGTGGATCTCCCAAAAGGACAGAGTAATTGGCACTAAATGGATATTCAGAAACAAGACAGATGAGAGAGGAATTGTGATCAAGAATAAGGCCAGACTAGTGGCACAGGGGTACACTCAGGAAGAAGGAATAGACTATGATGATGTATTTGCACCTGTAGCTAGAATTGAAGCCATCAGGCTATTCTTGGCTTTTGCATCTTACAAAGGATTCAAAGTCTATCAGATGGATGTGAAAAGTGCATTCTTGTATGGCACTATTGATGAGGAAGTCTATGTCTGTCAACCACCAGGGTTTGAAGACCCTAAATATCCTGACAGAGTTTGTAAGTTGAGGAAGGCACTGTATGGTCTTCATCAAGCACCTAGGGCTTGGTATGATACCTTGTCCTCCTATTTGTTGGGAAACAAATTTGAGAGGGGTGTCATTGATAAGACTCTATTCATCAAAAGAACAAAGACTGATATGCTGTTAGTACAGATCTATGTAGATGATATCATCTTTGGTTCAACAAAGGAAGACATGTGCAAGGAGTTTGAAGAACTAATGCACAAGAAGTTTAAAATGAGTTCTATGGGAGAACTAACTTTCTTTCTTGGTTTGCAGGTCAAGCAGAAAAGAGATGGTATATTCATCAATCAATCCAAATATGTAGCCACAATGCTTCAGAAGTTTGGAATGAATGATGCAAAACCAGCAAGCACACCAATGGAAACTCACAAACACCTCACTGCTGATGTTGAGGGGGAGGAAGTTGATGTTCATCAATACAGATCCATGATTGGATCATTAATGTATCTTACAGCTTCTAGACCTGATATTATGTTTGCTGTTTGTGTGTGTGCTAGGTTTCAGGTTAGGCCAAAGGAGTCACATTTACATGCAGTCAAGAGGATATTCAAATATCTCAAGGGCCAACCTAAATTGGGACTTTGGTATCCTTATGACAATTCTTTTGACTTGGTGGCCTACACAGATAGTGACTATGGAGGCGCAAACCTGGATAGGAAGTCAACATCAGGAGGATGTCAGTTCTTAGGAGGAAGATTGGTCTCTTGGCAATGCAAGAAACAGACCACTGTTTCACAATCAACAACTGAGGCTGAATACATAGCTGCTTCTCAATGCTGCTCACAAGTCTTATGGATTCAAAATCAGATGCAGGACTATGGTCTTTCTTTCTTGCAGACACCTATATACATTGACAACAACAGTGCTATTAGCATTGTGAATAACCCTGTCAAGCATTCCAAGACCAAGCATATAGAGATTAAGTACCATCTTATCAGAGATTGTAATGAAAAGAAGCTAATTCAAGTTCAAAAAGTCCACACTGATGATCAATATGCAGACCTTTTCACAAAAGCCTTTGATGTAGGCAGGTTCATATTCTTGGTCACAAGTGTTGGAATGATGAACTCTGAATAACCCTTCTTCTTGTTACAATTATTCTTGTACTATCTCTGTATATCTTTCCTTTCTTTTTATCTTTTGTAAATGTTGATAAGTTCTTTGATGTGGCAGATGGAGTTTCAGAAAGCTCACCAGCAGTAAGATGGAGCTTTCATTATCAATTTCAATGCAGCAGTCCATGGAGTGAAATGCTTGTTTTTACAAAGTTTTTAACACTGCTAGTCATTCGCCCATTAACACTGCTAGTCATTCGCCCGTTAACACTGCTAGTCATTTAGTCATTCGCCCATTAACACTGCTAGTCATTCGCCCATTAACACTGCTAGCACACTCGCCCATTACCACTGCTTATGCATTTGTGCTTTACCCCTGCTCACACACACGCTTGTTAACACTGCTAGTTATTCTGAGTAATGCCTAAGGTATTACCACTGCTTTTAACTAAACTAATGTGTTTACCACTGCTTTCAATCTAATGCGTGTCATTACCACTGAGGGTATCTTTTACCACTGCTTTTAAGAGAGTTTGACAAATACCACTGCTTATTTGACCTAGCCCACCTTGTGTTTGTTAACACTGCTAATGGTAGTTACCCCTGCTCTAAAGTGTAATATATAAGCCCTATCTTGACCGCCTTTTTCATTAACGGCTATTCTACACTTTTGCTCTCAAAAACGTTTGCAATTCTTCGATTGATTCTCTCTCAGCATTTGTGCATTCGTGATTACGATCTGATTTCATCATCTGTTTAGGTTTTCTTCATCGATTGCTAATGGCTTCATTGACCTTTGTCAAGGATCATAACAAGGTTGGATATATTTCCAAGGGTGGGGATTCTGAAGGATTCGAAGATATAGTCGATTTCTTGGCATCATCTTACATTGCGCACGCTGCGACAATCACTCCTACAGTCTACATTCAACATATGCAAGACTTCTGGATGAATGGAGTTGTCCAGGAAGAAGATGGAGTCAAACGCATTCAAACCACTATCTGTGGTCTGTCTCTCACACTTACCCCTGCCAAGATCAGACATCATCTGCAACTAAATGATGAAGGAGGTATTTCTATGCTCTCTACTCGAACCATCATGGAAAACCTTTTAAAAATGGGATATACAGGCTCTCAAACATCTTTGAAGTATCTTAAGAGTCAATTTTGCCCTCAATGGAGATTCCTTGTGCATACCCTGTTGCACTGTTTTTCAAAGAAATCCACTAGTTTTGGTGAGTTTAGCAGCACTATGGCTTCTGCCTTGGTCTGTCTAGCCACAAAACAGGTGTTTAATTTCTCACAAATGATTTTTGATAGTCTTGTGTACAATCTTGAGAACATTCCAAACTCTAAAGTCAAAACATTTTTCATGTTCCAAGATTTGTCCAAGAAGTGATAACAAAGGAATTGACGGCTGTACCTACACATGGAAACATCTATAAGAGCTCTGCTCTTGGTCATAAGTTGTTCTCCAATATGAAGAGACCTGCAGAAGGCTCAAATGACCAATTCACTCCATTGTTCTCTACAATGATGAGAGTGAACCACCCACAAGGTGAGGCATCAGGCTTGCAGCCTACACAACCAAGCATTCCCTCTGATGACCTACCCACACCTATCACAAATACAATCCCTCAGTCCTTTGACACAACCCCTACCCCCACACTTCAAAAATATCAAAGAAAGAACAGAGGAGCTCCTTCCTCCTCTGGTTCTAAACCCCAAAAGCCTATAAGTCAACAGTTGGAGCACTCTCCTTCTGATTCTACCCAAAGGGTTACCCCTGGAGTGCAGCCCCACTCAAGTATAAAGAAGGTGCCCTCTAAGGAGAAGGATGGGCATGTGGTTGGTGAGGCTCAAACTACTGATGTTGCATAAGGTGTGCATCAGGCCAGTTTGAACATAAGTAAGACCCCCACCACGGCAATTCCTAGTGAGAAATCACAGGGAGGACCCAGGTGCCAAGAAACCAAGGGGGCTTCTAGTGCTTCAGCAAGGCTGAAGATTAAAGTCAAAAAGCTCAAAGATCCAGTAATGGAGGTTAACACTTCTAAACCTGGTGAGAGCAGATTTTCACATGAGGAATTGATGAAAAACTTTCGTACCATTGCCAAAGACTTGAATGCGTTTGAGAAGAACTTCTTTGTCCATGATGAGAAACATGGATCTCATGCAGCCAGACTTGATACATTGGAGGAGTTGGCTACTGCACAGCATGATATGCTCAAGCTGCATGAAGCACAGTTGGTGAAGCAAGCAAGAGTCATTCAATCTCAGGGTGCCTCCATTGCCTCAATGAAGGGAACTATTAGAGCTCTGAGGAAGAAATATAACACTTTGGTTGCATTCACAAAGGGGAGAGCAGATCTGGATTGAAGGGGGAGACAGTGCTAAATGAAGAAGTTGTGAATGAACCAGGTGTTGAGATAGAGACTGAAGCTAAGGGGGAGGAACAAATAGAGATTGGTAAAAAGGTTGAAGAAGAAGAAACTCAGGATGCAGATGAACCTGTAGTTGATATTGTTGAACCAGAATTGCAAAAAGCTGATACAGAGATCAATGAAGATGATTTGACTATTGCTGAGCTGCTAGTGAAGATGCCTGAGGTAGTCAAACCTACCAAGGGTATAGTCTTTAAAGAACCAGAGGTTTTGAAACAAATTGATCTTCCTAAGAGCAAAGGAAAAGAGAAGGTAATTGAAGAAGCAGAGTCTGATTCAGACACTGAAATAGATGAGGCTAAAAGGAAGATTATGGTATATGAAGCTTCAGAGGCTCTGGCCAGAAAGTTAAGTCAGGAAGAACAAGAGAGAGTAAACAAGGAAATAGAAGAAAGAAAGAGGAAAGCTGAAAAGAAGAAGCCTGTGAAGAAGACTCAGAAGAAATCAATTTCAAAAGAAGAGACTGAGAAGAGAAGGACAATGGTGAGATATTTATCTCAAGCTCTTGGAAAGCCATTTCAGTTCTTTTCCAGATGGACTCTTGAAGAGATTGAGAACAAGTACAATGTCACCAGAGAAGCCATGCATTTGGAAGCAATGGAGGAACAACAGGTTGAAATTGAAGAGGTGGCATTAGTTCAAAGGAAAAGGAAGAGGAATCAGGTTGAAGAACAGGTTACCACTGAAGGTAAGCCTGAACAGGATAAGGAACTTGTGGTTATTCCTGAGCAACAAAGTGTTCAAGTTATTGAGAAGAAGGAAGCATCTGTAAAGAAGGATGAGGTTGCTGAGAAAACTGTTGAGAAGGAGGTTGAGGTGCCTAATCAGAAAGAGGCACAATCATCAAAAGCAATAAGGAAGAAATCTGTTGCTAAAAAGTCTAAGATAAGCAAAGAAGTGGAGGAACCTTCAAACATCTCTATGTGGATATACTTTGATAATAATCAGATAGATTATTTCAAAATATTCAGAAGTGATGGAACAAATGAAGTGTTTGCAAGTGAAATTGGGATCTTCAGAAAGCTGTCCAAAAGTGATCTGAAGAAGATGTATGAGATAGCCTGCACTAAAGAAATTGAAGATTTTGAGGAAGCAAGGATGCTTGTAGAAGACTTGAAGATTATGTTTGCTTTCTCACAAACAAAAGCAGAGCTGAAGAAGAAAGGAAAAAGAGATCAGACTGACAGCATTGGTGAAGGAAAGGTTATTTCCTGGAACACCTATGAAAATAGGGTGTTTTCAGTGACTTTTGAGAAAGGAAGAATGAGTTTCTTTCTAATGGATAAAAGATATGATTTTGAGCCAATCATGATGGGAAGCATGCTGGAAGTAAAGAAGAAGTCAGAGAAACTGTCTGAATTTGATAAGGAGTTGATTGGAAGGTTGAGAGAACAGTTGCTGGAGTTGAATGCTCATTATTTTGATGAAGTGATTGAGCTAAAACAGAAGAAAGTTGTTGGTTGGGAGTTGATCAAGATCTGAGATATGTTGTCCAGTTTGATGATGGATCAGACTTTTGTGATAATGACTGGGAAAATATCTTGGATGAGTGTACAAGGGAGAATTTAAAGGAGATGTATGAACAAAGATGCACTGTGATCAAAGTAGCTGTGAATGACAGAGACAATCCTGATCAAGCCAAGAAGAGGAAATTTGCACTAGAATGTTTATTTTGGTTATTTGAACCATTCAGACTTCTAGGTGTGAAGAACTCAACATGTGAAGATGTGAAGGTATGGAGATGGTTTGAAAAATGCAGAGTCTACAGTCTGAGCATCAATGATGAAGAAATAGAGTATTACCTTGAAGAAAGTGAAACTGATGCTCTAGATATTCAAAGGTTGCAAGGAATGATGAAGGTGAATCTGAGTACAAGTGGTGAACTTACTAGAGCTGCAAGATTGTTGAAGAAAAAGATTGAAACCTATTTGAAGAGAAGACTCAGAAACTTAGCTCCTCATGCTGAGAAGTTAAGTTTAGGGGGAGATTGTTGAGTCTAATACATTACCACTGCTCTCATAAAGGTTAATACTGCTGATTACCACTGCTGGCATTGGAAGGTTACTATTGCTGATGAAGATTGAAGATTACCACTGCCAGTATGTGAATGAATGAAGATCAAAGTTACCACTGCTGTTACAGATTACTACTGCTATTGAAGATTACCATTGCTGGTATATGGTTAACACTGTTTTTGTCTTTGCCACTGCTATCAGAAGAAATTAAGGAAAGGATTGTGATGACTTGAAGATATAGACAAGATACGATATGCTTGGAGATATTTTAGAGATTATCTTGTAAATCTAGTTTCCTTATTGTAATCTGTTGAGATGTATATATAGCTGTTAGGTTTTCATTGTTAGATACGAGTTTTTGATAGCTTTTGTGTTAGAATTAAGAGCCTCAAGATTGTTCTTGAAATCCCTGCAATAGAGAAGTATTGCACGTCTGTTTTGAGCCTGTTCAAACAGATTGGGGCTTGTAGTTGTAATCATTAAGCTATTAAGATCAATATACACAGTTTGTTTGAATTCATTGTTCTGTCTATGGGGTGGATTTTCCAACCTCACTTGTAGATCTGTCTATGGGGTGGATCGTCAGAAGATGATGTGAGTTGTTTTAGTCAATTTTCCCATCTTCTTCCTTCATCTCTTAATTCTCTTCTCATAGGTTGTTTGAGAAATTGGAGTCTCTTTCAATGGGACTCCAACACCTCACCTCCCTTCAAGGTCTCAATGTTTGCAAGTGCCCAAAGGTGAAAGATCTACCTGAATCAACGTTGGATTCACTTTTACGGTTGTTCATCTTCAGATGCCCAAATCTAAGATGTAATGGAACAGGCTCCTACGAGCATCGTATCTCTCATTTACCTCGAGTCGATATAAGAAGCGGAGATAGCGAGGATTTACAATGGCATGCCCTTCTCTCTTTATTTTAGTCTTGCTATGTACAAATTAAATAACAAATTTTGCTTTCCTTCAAACAACAAATTCTAGATATTATCTCAACGTAACTTTCATGAATATATTTACTAATTTATTTTAATTTTTGTTAATGAAGAAATGATTAGAATTGTCAAACATGGAAGGTCCATGTTGGATCACAATTGAAATCTTACAAAATAGTAAATTTACATGAGACTCAAGTTTGACACCTCTAAATATGATTTTATATATTTGTGAAAAAAATTTAGTTGTTGATAATATTTAATTTTAATTCAAATGTTATTTTTTTTGGTTAATTTCATTTGGTTGTGATGTAACTTTGAATATCAATTTCATTCATCCAATTTTGACTTTCTATCCATACTTATATCAGGTTGGTTTGTAGTTTGATAAACTCACTTAGTAACTACAAATATTTTTCTGTGTGTTTCAAAGAAAAATAAACAGATCCAATGTATGATATTAGGACGTTATCCAAGTAATTGAGAGGTAATTTTTGCTTCTTGGAAGCCTTCTTCCTATTTTCATGTATACATCATTATTTCACAAATGACATTTCATACTTACAATGCTATATTATAAAACTTATATCGTCCACCGATAATTGTGTGGCAGATGCATACAGAGCACTTTTACCCGAGGGAACGTGTAACACCTTAGGCATATCCCACATCGGCCGTGGACAGGAGTGATGCTGGGTGTTATAAGTAATATCTTGGCCTTCCTAACAACAACGCGTTTTGGGGCCTAATGCACAGCAGGTTCTTGGAACGCTGCAGAACGCTACAGGATGGTCCTTACCTTAGCTCTTACTCGATAAGATTCTTGGTCCTGGTCTTATTCTTCCCGTAAGGTAATGTGAATTGGTAAGTGCTTACCCGAGTAGGGAGCCATATAACAAAATATTTACATTCAACTACTATACCTTATCGTGTTAACATCCTTTGCCTTAACAACGGGTTGTTGGTAAACATTTTAAACCCTTGTTAATAACTACTAGACTATATCTGCAAATTCTTCAAACAATCCTTTTAATTCAGTGCTTATTTAAGACTCAGGGGTAAAATGGTAATTTCCATATTTTAGAGTGTTCATTCAGCAAAAAGACAAACAATAATTAAGCTAAATACATATAGACAACTTAACACATGCATGTAGTCAAGGAATCATAAGATCTCCCATTCAATATTAGTAACTCAACACTTGATCTAGACTAAGGGATAAAATTGTCATTTTGTCATTCGGACCGTTTATTCAACACAAAAAACAATAACGCTTGATCTAGACTAAGGAAGGTCAAGGCAGTGATCAAATAGAAACACTTACAGAGCAGAAGTTACGTTAGTACCGCTCCATATGTGTCTGCCATATAGTAATCCGAACTGTAGAATCCTGAATCCGCTTGAATTCGAAGGTGTAACCTCTGGTAAAAGTACCGCTCCATATAGTAATCAGAAGACAATCTACCCTGAAGTTACCTCTAATTAGTCAGAGTATTCTCCGTCTAATATCCGACGTTGCCAAACTTGGTGTACCCTTGAAACATACAAGAAAACGTTTGTTGTTAACACGTGAATATATCAAACGACAAACCAACCAAATGAAAAAAATAATCAAATGTAGTAACGACAGACGCAGGGACGCACGGACAGACAGACGCGTGCGCGCAATTATTTCTTACAAACTATGAAAACTAACAGATTTGGGGTTTTCTGTGAGTCTTATTGAGAAGAATCATATAGAATTTATACAAAGGGAATGACTAAAAAATAAGGAAACTACCCTATGAAATCCCTGATTATATTATATGGGATTATACATAATTACATATTCTAAGGGATTGTAACAGATCTCCTATTAAATACAGATTTATTTCCTTTTTTCCACACTCCCCATTTTTTCTTTCTACAACCCCATTCTGTTGAGGAGTTTTGACACATGAAGACTCATGTATTATTCCCTCTTTTTGACAGTAGGAAGTGAGGGTCTGATTGAAATAATCTCGAGCATTATCAGACCTTAACCTTTTAATATTCACCCCAAATTGATTTTTTATCATCAAAATGAAGTTGGGGAGAACAGAGCTGACATCAGATTTCTGCTTGAGCAAGAATACCCAAGTAACCCGTGTACAATCATCAATGAACGTTACAAACCATCGTCCACCAGAAATATTAGAAACATTTGATGGACCCCAAATATCAGTATGAATAAGATAAAAGGGAAAAGTGCTTCTTTTATTACTAACTGGAAAAGGAATCCGCTTGTGTTTAGCAAGCTCACATACCTCACAATGAAGGTTTTCAACATCAAGTTTTGAAAATAACGAAGAAAAAAGAACTTGACGACCCTAAAAGAGGGGTGACCTAAACGACAATGATGAAGTAGGATTTTTTCTTTATTGGATAAAGTGGATTCAGACACGAGAGAGTGGGATATTCTGGTTTTTGCTGGCATCTCAAGACAATAAAGGCCATCCTTTTCCTTAGCAAGTCCAATCGTCCCCCCCGATACCTTTTCCTGAAATTCACAATATTCATCATCAAATACCACTTTACAAAACAAATCTTTTATGATTTTCTTTACAGAGACCAGATTAGTGGCTAATTTTGGAACATGGAGAACATTTTTTAAGGTTATGGATGGGCTGATTTCGACATCTCCTTTACCAGCTACGGTTGTTAGAGATCCATCAGCCATGGAAATTTTCTTGTTACTAGGACATGGTGAGTATGTGGAAAAACGTTTGGAAGAATGGGTCATGTGGTCAGTGGCTCCCGAATCTATGATCGAAGAGTGCTTTAAGGGTAGATCTGAGACATTAAATCCATATGAAGAACAAAGCTTACCTGAATGGGCTAACGAACAAATACGTGTTGTTGGAAATGCGGAGCCTGAAGACCTTTCCATAGTGCTGAAAAAAGATCTCAGTTTCTCCACTTCTTCATGGTCCAGGTTAGTTGTCTCTTGTTTGCTTTCTAGATTTGGATCGATCACAACATGAGCTTGTCCTTTGTCACGTATTGATGTACCTTTCTGCCCCCACTCTTGACTTGGAGGCTTGCCATGTATCTTCCAACAATTTTCCTTGGTGTGGCGTGCCTTTTTGCAATAAGTACACCATAGTCCATCTCGATTTTGACCCCTGTGCTGGTCCTTCTTTCTAGGTCTAGATTCGTAAGTTTGTCTTTCCGTTCTCCCTGCTCCGATCTTCACATTTTCAGCCACCATAGCCGAGCCATTAGCCGGAAGGGACTCAAGCATTAACGTCCTTCTACTTTTCTCGCTTCTGATAACAGCCACCACTTCATTAAAACCCGGAACTTCTGGTTTTCGAAGGATTTGGACCCTTACTTGATCAAACTCGGAGTTTAGTCCTATGAGAAAATCATACACTCTGTCTTGTTCAATGAAGTTCCTGAGTATTGCAGCATCTGCTGGGCATTTGGTTTTGATTACCCTATAATGATCGAGTTCTTGCCAAAGAGATTTTAGTTGATTGGCATACTCGGTTACGGTCTTGCTTCCTTGTTTTGCTGCCATAGTCTTCACTTTCACCTCGTATACTTGTGCTGCGTCTTTTGCTTTGGAATACGTTTCTTGAACTGCATTCCAGATATCCTTGGCATTATCCATGAACATCATTGTGTCACTTATTTCAGGAACCATAGAATTCCATAACCATGCCATGATCATAGAATCTTCTTCGTCCCATGCTTTAAACAAGGGATCTTCTGGTTTTGGTCCTGTCCGAGTGAGATGACTGATTTTTCCCTTTCCTTTCAGGATGGTTCGAACCAGTTAGGACCACTTGAGATAGTTCTTTCCGTCCAACCTATAGGCTGCTTGAATGTGTTGTAATTCTCCCGATTGTTGAACGTGGGTGACGGAATCTGACTTGGTTTCTGACTTGTCTGTCATTCTTTAGGTTGTCGATTGAGAAGTGCAGGTATACTAGGCTTAAGATTTCTAGCGATAAAGGCTAGAGAAGAAAAAAAAACTTTAGGAGAAGTGGCAATGAAGGCCAAAGAACGCAGGCAATGAAGGCCAAAGAACGCAGGCAATGAAGGCCAGAAAACACAGGAAACACACAGGCAATTAAGGAAACACACAGGTATTAAGGCCAAAAAAACCGTAATGAAGGCTAGAGGGTTTCCCAAGTTTTGGTAGCTCTGATACCATAACAGATTTGGGGTTTTCAGTGAGTCTTATTGAGAAGAATCATAAAGAATTTATACAAAGGGAAAGACTAAAAAATAAGGAAACTACCCTATGAAATCCCTGATTATATGGGATTATACATAATTACATATTCTAAGGGATTGTAACAGATCTCCTATTAAATACAGATTTATTTCCTTTTTTCCACAACAAATCTAAACCATCTATTTTTTCAATCTATGGCCATGATTAAAGAAGCGGTTACGAGCGGTTACACCCTGGATGCCTAATTAACCGCTCCCTTAATCATGGCCGTAGATTGAAAAAATGGATGGTGTAGATTGGTCCTCATAGTTTGTAAGAATCATCCGGTTTTTATTAGATACAACCCCAGTGTGTATATATATATATATATATAGAGGCTTAATCAAATAAAAACCCACTCTTTTTGTAAAAACTTGAGGAATGATTTTAAGCCCTTTATTTGTTTTCTTCAATGGTTGATAATAGAAAGGGTACATGGTAACAATATTTTCATTTTATATGAATCACACCTGATTACAACCCCATAGGGGTATTATGGACATTTTAAAACCCTCTTTCCACTCCTCCTTTATATCCACACTTCCAAATCCCCCATCCCATCTCTTTCCACTCCTCCTTTATGTGCAGACTTCCAGATCCAATCCAATCTTCTACGCATCTAATTCACCACCGCCGTCCGGCGCCACCACCACCACCATCTTCTTCTTCTCAACCGCCTCCTTCGGCAACCCTCCCTCCTCGATCTGAGAACGCCACCACCACCTGCAACTGCCGCCGGCGCCGCCACCACCACCATCTTCTTCTTCTTCTCAACCGCCCCCTTCTGCAACCCTCCCTCCTCCCTTCAGATCTGAGAACGCCACCACCACTTGCTGCTGTCGTCGCCGACGTGAAAGCCGCCACCACCACCTGCTGCTGATCTGAGAATGGAAGAGATGCACGAGAAATCAGAGGAGTTCCGCCATCTGCAACCAATCGCCACCGCCATCTACAACCAATCGCCGCCGCCGTCTGCAGCCCCTTCGTCTCCCCTTGTTTAGAAATCACAATAAGAAACCGAGCCCAACCCTTGGTCGCCGTCTCCCGAACCAGATCCCAGTCAGCGGCGCGCCGTGTAGCTCCGCCGACCACCGCCGTGTAGCTCCAGCGTCGGTTTTTTGTTCTCCACCGTGTAGCTCAAACGTCGTGTTATCATCATCGTCAACATCGTCGGTTTCTTAGTTTTTTTCAGATCTGCTAATTTCTAGGGTGTTTGTTTATGTTCATCAATCTTAATTAGATCTGATATCATTTCCATATTTGTTTTGATCCAAGATCAATTTATTAAATCAAAAACGGTGGCGGAGAACGACCGGCGGAGAACGACCGGCGGAGATCTCCGGTGGCCATGGTGGCGGAGGACGACTGGTGGTGGTGGTGAGGTCGCCGGATTTAATGGTGGTGGTGGCCAGAAAGAGAGAGGGAGAGATGAGAGCTATGGC
This sequence comes from Centaurea solstitialis, assembly GCA_030169165.1. NCBI lineage: Eukaryota > Viridiplantae > Streptophyta > Magnoliopsida > Asterales > Asteraceae > Centaurea > Centaurea solstitialis. Next base: position 34,801,523 of record CM058042.1, on the reverse strand, counting down.
TGTATGTATTTAGTTTTTATTTACTTATTAATATAAATGTAATGGACATTGTGTTTTGTATTCATAAGATGAACACGAATATATTCACCTAGTGAATGAATTTATGTAATTTTTATCTGGTGAATATGAATATTCATATGGTGAATATGATAGTGAATATGAATATTTATCTGGTGAATGACTTTATATGTTTTTTTTTGGTGAATTTTAAAATTCATAAGATGAATATGAAATATGAATATTCATATAGCAAATAAACTGCGATTTTTTACAAAAAAAAATGGTTTTTCCTAGAAGGCTCCTATATATATATATAGGGGTGGGTTCAAATGTGAACCACTTTTTGGTTGTGAAAGTGAGGACAACCGAGAGCGTGACACGTGGCGGATGACTAGGCGCCACGTCAGATCCACGGCGGATGACTAGGCGCGATTCATGTGAGGGCATTGAATTAAAGAGAGGGACCACACTCAAAGTCGCCACGTGTCGCGCTCTCGGTTGTCCTCACGTTCACAACCAAAAAGTGGTTTACATTTGAACTTTCCTCTATATATATATATATATATATATAGAGAGAGAGAGAGAGGGGGGAGGTTCATACAAGAACAATCCAATTTGCAAGAACAAAGGAACCAAGGAAATCACATGTGATTTTGTGCTGTGATGGAAAAAGCGTGTGTAGGCTACGCTCCGACAAGGCGAGTGGGTGAGCCGCGAGTGGGCGTGTGTAGGCGAGTGTGTAGTCCACGTGTGATTTGTTGGTTCCTTCATTCTTGCAATTTGATTTTGTTCTTGTTTGAACCTAATTCTATATATATATATATATATATATAGAATTAGGTTCAAACAAGAACAAAACCAATTTGCAAAAATGAAGGAACCAAGGAAATCACACGTGATTTTGTGCATGGACGCCCACTCGCAGCTCACTCACTCGCCTTGTCGGCGCGTGGCAAACCACCCAATTTTCATCCCTAGCCCAAAATCACATGTGATTTCCTTGGTTCCTTTGTTCTTGCAAATTGGGTTGTTCTTGTATGAACCTACCTCTATATATATATATAACACACACACACAAGAGAAAAGGGAATGCTTTTCTTTATTCTCGATATCTTTGGTGTGTATTACGACTTGAGGGATTTGAGAGATGCGGTGTCTATAGGAACTTATTATTAGATATGGGCAATTAAAGACGTCCAAACACAAAAGCGAATCCAACAAAGTTTCTAGTAAATATGTTGCTTTTGGGCATAAGTGTACATAGAGACTTTGAAGGGACTATAGGTGTTCAAGTCCCATTAAAGGTGACTCCAATTTCTCAAAATAGCCTATGACAAGAAAATTAAGAGATGGCGAAAAATATGGAACAATTTACATATACAATTTACTTCTTCGTGTAATGGTCCACCCAATAGACATAGCTTTCTGAGTGAGGCTAGAAAATGTTGTAGACCCCACTCTAAGATGTGCTTCTTCAACCTTCCTAAACCAAGGTAACAAAATTTGAGAGGCCAAAACCCATGGGGAAAGGAAGCGTCCGTCTTTCAACACACTAGAACAATCAAGCATTTCAATGATGCAAGATTCGATAACTCGCGATCACGAAATGACTCCAAAAGTGGACAACGCATTATTTTCAATTCTGTAAGGTGTATAAAGCAACCCAATTCAACAATCGATTCTAGATTTTGTCATCTGCGAATGGTTACCGCTTCAACATCGACATGGTTGAGTTGATTAGCATCTCATTCTTTTCTGTTACTCCACCTCTTAACTCATTTTCTGACATTTTTGCGCATTCTGAAATAAGCACCGACTTGAGCTTCCCCCCCTGCTTGGAAGGAGACAGATGTCATTGAAGTACAACTGTAGATGGTCAATGTCTCAATGCTATTCGGACAATGGCAATGATCCATATTATTACAATAAGATATTTTCAATGTCTTAATAGATGTTATCTTGCTCGCATAAGTGTCTTCCTTTTTCTCTCCTATACTCGCGAGATCTCACAATGGGCTTACTTCCAATGTTTTTAAATTCACAAGAATCTTGCTTGCCTCCTCTTCCAATTCCCAAAAATGTCATATTTTATCACACCTTTCCAATCTAACCTCTTCTAAAGCCCCAATATGTTGTCTGACCCCTCCCCACAACTCATTTTTAAGCCCTAAAATAGATACTATTTCCGTCTTGGTGATCGATGAAGCCACATGAACGAGACTTCTCAACACACAATACCTACTTCTACTTACCTTCAGAACCTTTAATGAAAGGAGTGCTCCAAGTGAAACTTCAACAAATTTTGGACAATTGCAGATGTGAATATCTTGAAAGAAGGGAAACATGAAATCGACATCCCCAATATTAGTTAACCATAACTCCCACCCCTCCATATCTTGAAAACATAATGTTTCAAGTGAATTGAACACAAGACCAGATCCAAGTATCTCCGGATCCACAACTTTCAACCCATCCATGCCTTGAATAGATAGCTCGTTAAGTAATGGCAGTTGCCCGAGTGGAGGTATAGAGGTGCATGTTCTACAACCATGTAACTTCACATATCTCAACTAAAAAACGAGGGATCCCTAACCCAATTAGGAAACTCTATACCCCCATATGACATAATTCCCAACTTTCTCAAACTATCATTACGAGGCTTCAACATAATGAGGACCTCCTTTTGAGACGCTTTCGTTTGACGACGTGCAAGTTCGTCACTCCATTCCAACTCCAGCTCACTAATCATCTTTTCTGATAAGTTCCCCATGCATGCATCGCATTTGACACCTTGTCCAACCTCTTTAAAAAAATTCCCATGGAGACTCGTTAAGTTTTTTAAACTAGTTATTAGAAAGTTGTTGGCTCAAATAATGATATTAGAGAGAGTTTGAGTACCTCTTAACTAACGAATCCTTGAAGGAAACTTATTTAAAATTGGGTGTCCCTAATGTCAAAATGCCGCAATTCTTTAAGCTTAGAGAAGTCGTTGGACAATTTTGTTAATTGATCACAACCGAAAACAACCAATGTCTCCAAGTTATATAGATTGTAGATATTTTCAGGTAAGCATTCGATATTCGTTTGACATAAATTGAGATAACACAAATGCTTCAAAGTACCAATGGACTCTAGAACCTTCTATATCTCAATGGTTCAAAGTACCCTTGAGATATACGAGGTTCCAGAGTCCATTGGTCCTTTGAAGCATTTGTCAAACGAATGTCGAATGCTTACCCGAAAGTATCTACAATCTATAACTTGCAGACAATGATTGTTTCCGGTTTTGATCGATTAACAAAATTGCCCGACGACTTCTCCAAGCTTAAAGATTTACGACATTTTGACACCAGGGACCCCAACTTTTGAATAAGTTGCCTTCAGGGATTAGCAAATTGAGAGGTCCTCAAACTCTCTCCAAGGTCATTATCTGAGATAATGACTTTCCAATAACTTCTCTGAAACACTTAAAGAGTCTCCGTGGGAAAAAAATTTAAATGGGTTGGACAAGTGTCAAATGCAATGCATGCACGGGAACTTATCAAAAAGGTGAATAGTGAGCTAGAGTTGGAATGGAGTGATGGACTTACAGGCTCTCAAGCGAAAGCACTTCAAAAGGAGGTCCTCATTATGTTGAAGCCTCGTAATGTTACTTTGAGAAAGTTGGGAATTATGTCATATGGGGATATAGAGTTTCCTAATTGGGTTGGGGATCCCTCATTTCTTTAGTTGATATGTGAAGTTACATGATTGTAGAACATGCACCTCTATACCTCTACTCGGGAAACTAGCATTACTTAAGGAACTATCTATTCAAGGCACGGATGGGTTGAAAGCTGTGGGTCCGGAGATACTTGGATATGGTCTTGCGTTCAATTCACTTGAAACACTATGTTTTTAAGATATGGAAGGTGGGAATTACCGTCGACCAATATTGAGAATATAGATTTCGTGTTTCCATGCCTTCAAGAGATTCACATCTACAATTGTCCAAAATTGGTTGAAGTCTCACTTGAAGAACTCCCTTCATTAAAGATTCTGAAGGTAAGTAGAAGTAGGCATTGTGTGTTGAGAAGTCTCGTTCATGTAGCTTCATCGTTCTATTTTAGGGATTACTAATGAGTTGTGGGGAGGGGTCGGACAACATATTGGGGCTTTAGAAGAGGTAAGATTGGAAAGGTTGGATGAAATAAGACACTTATCGGAATCGAAAGCAGAGGCAAGCAAGATTCTTGTGAATTTAAGGACATTGGAAGTAGCCTATTGTGAGAATCTTGCGAATTCAGGAAATAAAGAGGAAGACACTTATGGGAGTAAGATAACATCTATTAAGACATTGAAAATATCTTATTGTAACACTACGGATCATTGCAATTATCCCGATAGCATCGAGACATTGGCCATCCACAAGTGTATTTCAATGACATCATCTTTCTCCTACCCAGCAGAAGGGGGAAGCTCAAGTCGGTGCTCATTTCGAAATGTGAAAAAATCTCAGAAAATGAGTTTGGAGGAAGAGTAATAGATAAGAACGTGGTGCTTATCAACTCAAGCATGTCGGTGCTTGAAGCCTAACCATTCACAGAGGGCAAAATCTGGAATCGATTGTTGACTTGGGTTCTTAATTCACCTTACTGGATTGAAGATAACGCATTGTCCACTTTTGGAGTCATTTCGTGATCGCGAGTTATCGAATCTGACATCATTGAAACGTTTGATGATTCTAGAGTGTCGGGATATGAACGCTTCCTTTCCCTGTGGGTTTTGGCCTCCCAAATTGTGTTACCTTGGTTTAGGGAGGTTGAAAGCCCATGGTCAGAGTGGGGCCTACAACATTTTCTAAGATCACTTATAGAGCTATGTCTATTAGGTGGACCGTTAAAAGAAGATGTGAATTGTTTAAATCAATTGTTCCATCTTACTCCATCACTTCTTCATTTTCTTGTCATAGGCTATTTTGAGAAATTGGAGTCACTTTCAATGGGACTCAAACACCTAAAATTTCCTTCAAAGTCTCCATGTACACTTATGCCCAAAAGCAACATATATACTAGAAACTTTGTTGGATTCGCTTTTGTGTTTGGACGTCTTCAAATGCCCAAATCTAATAATAGGTTCGTATAGACATCGCATCTCACAAAACCCTCGAGTCGTAATACACACCAAAAATATCGAGAATGAAGAAAAGTATTCCCTTCTCTCAATATGGCAGGCACATATGCAACGGTACTTTTACCCGAGGTTACAACTTCAAAATTCAAGCGGCTTCTACGGTTCAAGGTTATTATAGTCAATCGTCACTAACTTAACTTGTGATCTTAAGTGTTTGTGTTTCTATTTGATCATTGTTTTGGCCTTCCTTATGGAATCCGGTAGTTAAGGTGTAAAATGGTCATTTGAGGAGATGAAATCTAGAAAATTGAAACGGAAAAGCAAGCATTTGTCAATTTCTTTCATGTTGCACTTTTCATTTTACGTGTCCCATTTTCTTGACTGAAAATGGAAACGGGCACAGAAAACGGAAGTGCGAAAGAAGATCAAATGGGAAAAATTCTGAGAGGCCATGGTTGTACTTGTTCACGACTAACTAATACACTAATTCGGTAGATACGACCTTTTGAATTCAACATTTAATCTAAATTGAAGGGTAAAATTGTCGTTTGTCGTTCAAAGAAACAATTAACCTTAACGAATAGTGATAGCTTACAGCCTTACAGGGCATGTAGTTAGTGCATGATAAGATCTTTCATTCACCATCATGTTGTTTCACAGGGACCGGGATGAACATACCAGATTTGACGATTTCTGAATCACCCGTCGCCACACCACTAGTCCACGTGGCGACAGCTCCGTTGCCTTTCCCCCATGGTCACTCCAGCTTCACCTGCAGTTATTGCTTCCAGAGAAGCTGTGCGGCTTCACAGAGGTTCAACCACAACTGGATTCAAAAGGTTTCTCGCTTTCACCAAAGCAGCAATATCCAAAAACTCAGACAACTACACTCTCAGGTTCTATTTTCCTTGTATTTTTCATTCGCTTAATTTGGATGTTGGAACATAGACCTCGAGATCTTTAACTGAATCGTCATTCTACCTATTTCATGTAGAAAGCAATCATGAGAAGATGCTAGTGGCAAAATGAACATGCCTTAAAAAGAAGGTTTTGAACATGAATAACCAATGCTAAGGGGAAATGAAGAAATGTAAGAAGATGAAATGAGCTGAGGTTCTGATTTCAGTCTGCTAAAACAATTTTCCCCTAAGATAGGTGGCGTTTACTTTTTAGGAGGTACTGAACTCTAATTTCACTTCTAATTTGTAAGTAGTGGTGTGGAAGGGCTGTTTGATTTTTTAAATCTCTCTCTGAAGACCTTTAAAATCTGATTCGGTCAGATTTTTTTTTAGAGTGTTTGTTATTTTTTAAGTCTTCAGACCTCTTAAGTATGAAAAAACCATCCGAAAAGAAAAGTGATGGTTTAGCCTCTGAAAACCTCTAAATGTTCTATGTCTTCTTCCTCCCTCTTCTCAAGCTCACCGCCGACGACTGCAACTTGAAGCAGGTGGTAGCAGTCCGCCGCCGTCAACCGCTTCCTTCTCCCACCGTCGTCGGCCTCCGTTATGGGTTACCTCCTCCTCCTACCGTCTCCTTTGTCACAGCTGTCGGCCACCGTTATGGGTTTAATGGATTTTATGGAAAGATGCTGGCATCTGGAACTTATTTTGGGAATGGATCTGAAAAGGAGGAGTTGGAGAGGCGAAGGGGCTGGAGGTTGAAGAAGATAGATAGGAAAGAAAGCAAAGGAGCATAGCTTTTGGGGAAAGATCTTCAATTTATTTTGGGTACTTTAAAGTATTTATTACATAAATTAAAATAGATTATAATAAGATAATTTTTTTTTTTTTTGTTAAATTTATATGTATTTCAGTTTCAGATTTAAGATTTCAGACATTTCAAAAACAAACCGTCTTATAAATTCAGATTTTGGACTTTAGCACCATCACTTACTAATTAGATGTGCAATAAGATTTCAGACTTCGGACCTCTTAAAAAGCAACTGACACAATCTAAAAGCATCTGAATCTGATTTTTTAAGGTAGTATTTTATCCCAAAAAGAATGTCAAATACCTCTGGTGTTTTGCTATTTTATCCCTCTGTGTTCTTCTGCTACTTTCAAAAAATCACCAAAAAGAAACTATCAAATTGATCCTTGATCAATCTTCGAACAACCACCAAATTCAACTTTCCATCATGATTATATCTTCGTTAATTCTTTTTAAGCTCAATTTCATGAAACAAAAACAGTCTATTTAACCACTTTTTTGCTCAAATTCATCACAGAAACACAATTAATCAACAAAAATCAAAGTTTGTAGTAACTATCTGATCAAAAACATATTATCTTCTCTGGTGTCCCTAATTTCATTAACGGGGCTTTCAATTATGCCAAATAGCAAATGCCATAATAAATCATTAATTAGGAAAATTTTAATTGAGATTTGGTTTCAAAGTTGAAGTAAATTAAAAAAGGTATGATTATAATAAAGAGATAGAAAGCAAGAGTTGAAATTAATATTATTAATTATACTTACCCACCTTGTTTCATCTTCACAAATATCTTGTTTGTTAGTCTTCACCTTCATCCTTTGCAACTTAGGAGGTGAGAGATGAAGGAAAAAAGAGAGGCTGAGAGAGGTAGAAAACAGGTAGATGTGGTTTGTTCAGAAAAGGAGGGTAGGGGGAAACAAGATAAGGAAATTAGGTGAAAAGATTTATTTTAATTCAATTAAGTTATCAAAATTAATGTTTATGTTAAAAAAAAAAAGAATTAGGTGAAAAATCGTAATTTACATTTTTTTAGGTTAAATCTTATTCTAATTTTATATTTTACATAAACTTAAAAAATAAAAATCAATAAAGGGTATTCTTGTCATTTTATATAATTTCATTCCAATTCCTTCTGCGTTTGGTACGTGGGACAGGACAGGACAGAACGGGACAAAACTCACTGTCCCACGTTTGGTGCAGCATGGGACAGAACAGGAATTCACTATCACATGTTTGGTGCGACATGGGACAAGACAAAAACTGGGACAACATGGGACAAAAATGACTGTTTTTTTGTTCCACCAAAATAGGTGGAACAACATGGGACAGAAATAAGACAGAAACTAATATATTACTAATTAACACTCGTTTGATATATAACTTCAATATGGTATTTGTTTTTGTGTTTACCACCACTAGTCATGGTCGCCGCCGCCACCGGTAGCCACTATCGGCCACCTCCACCTCTTCTTCCACTACAACAACCTCTTTTACCACCTCTACAACTGTCAACGATTACCTACCACCACCGTCTACCACCTCTCCCATTGTACATCGCCACCGTAACCACCACCACCACAGTTGGTACCCACCACCACTATCCACCATTTTCACGTTCTCCACAACCACCGACCACCATCGTTGGCCACCACCTCCACCTCTACCATAACCATCAATAGCAGTTTAATAAAAATCGTATATGTGTATAAATATATATTGGGAAAATATCAAATACAAACCAAAGGATTCTAACAAACTTTACAAACCTATTCTTAACCATCGATTTGGTTTATCTCCTAATTTTTAGGTGATTCTGAAATGTGATTGAGAGATAAGTAGGAACTGAATTAATCCACATCGTTGATCATTTACATGTATGGTTGTGATTGGTTTCTAAAGTTTGTAAGAATCATTTGGTTTGTATTTGATACAACCCATATGTGTGTGTGTGTGTGTGTGTGTGTGTTTATGTTTATGGAAATTGCGTAATCTTTTTATAAATTATATAGTTTAGTTTATTTGTGTTAATTATAACTATTATGTGATATATAAAATCATCAAATAATTTTTTGGGAGAACTTGTATAGTTCTGTCCAGTCCAGTCCTAGGCGTACCAAACACAAAACAGACATTTGTTCTGTCGAGTCCAGTCACGTCCCGTCAAATCCTGTCCTACTCTCTTGTCCTGTCCAGTACTGTCCAGTCATGTCATGTCCAATCTTGTCTGCGTAACAAACGCTACCTAACAAACCAAATACATGAATTTCAATTTGTTTGACAGATTGATTACATTCCGTTTCCGTCAACCAAATGTTTGGTCAAACCTGAAAACATTTCATTCCAGTTCCTTTCAGGATCTAATTCCTTTAATAGATTTCGTTCCTTTAAAAATCATTCCGCAAACAAAATGTCCCCTTAGGGTTTTTGATATAGACTAATTTTAATAGTAATCAAAATACCAATTTCATTTTTAAAAAATCCGCATTAATTTTTTTAAATGATAAATTTTACGGACATGAAATATTTTGAGGTTAAATAGCAACTACATCAACAATATTGATTCATGACTTTAACGACTGCTCTATTGGAACTAATTCATAGTATTCAATTTTAAAGAGTGAATTTTTAAGTTAAACATAATCCATTTTCAATGGTTATGGCCTCCAAAGAGGTCAGAGACTCAAACTTCACTACTCGTAAGGAGAGTCTAAGAATTCATTTATTGTCTTTGTCATATATAATTATATATTGTATACTTTAAAAGACAACAAATCATAAAAGAAAATCAATAAGAGATAAATAAATAAGTAAAAAAAAACATTGAATATAAACTCTCATATTGAAAGTTGTTGTACCTAAGCGGAAAAACTAATAACGAACTGATTAGTGAATTGAGTTGTAATGGTGGAAAAATCGAGAAAAAAAATTAGAAAGAATGTATAATAATAAATAACTGAGCTAAAAAAATAAAAATCTTAAGTAAATTAAGAAAAAATATTATAAAAATAAGGTTGTAGTAAAAATAGTAGAGGATAAGAATAGAACTAAAGACCCCCGTCTACAAGTAGAGGCGTTATCCAACTGACCTAAAAAGAATATACTTATAATACTACGTATGGTCTCGATCGTTCTTAGACTGTTTCCATGGATCTTATGAAGTATAATGTTATACCTGGAAACTGAATATATTAATGCAGATAATTAGATTTGTGCCGAAAAAGAAGCAATGAACAATGAGGAAACATACCATGATCAAGATTTCCATTCAAATGCAATCTTGGATTACCGGATATCGGATTTCTACCATCATGTAACACCTTAGCATATCCCATATCAGGCGTGGACAGGAGTGATGCTGGGTGTTATATGTAATATCTTGGTCTTCCTAACAACAACGCGTTTTGGGGCCACACGGGCTGCAGATTCTTGGAACGCTGCAGTTAAGCGTGCTTGGGTGGGAGTAATACCAGGATGGCGTCGCTAAAAACAAAGCCGTGAGCCAGTGGGGCAAAGCGGACAATATTGTGTCTTGAGAAATGCAGGATGTTACAGATGGTATCAGAGCCACACCTGTGCCGTTCGGGATATGGGGCAAACCTCATCGAGGACGATGAGTCCCAAGGGGGGTGTTTGTAACACCTTAGGCATATCCCATATCGGGCGTAGACAGGAGTGATGTTGGGTGTTATATGTAATATCTTGGTCTTCTAAACAACAACGCGTTTTGGGGCCACACGGGCTGCAGATTCTTGGAACGCTACAGTTAAGCGTGCTTGGGTGGGAGTAGTACCAGGATGGGTGACCTTTTGGGAAGTCCTCACCTGGTCGCCAAAAACAAAGCCGTGAGCCAGTGGGGCAAAGCTGACAATATTGTGTGTTAAGGAAGGCGGGATGTTACACATCATCTATGAGTCTCTCTGCCAAGTTGTTACTTCTTAAATAAGAAGTCATTGCAGTATGAAGTCTAAACAATCAATTTCAAGTGAAGTTGTTTAAGCTAAATATACAAAAAGAAGGTTCTTTTCTTTCTTTTATTTCATCCATAGGACAAATGAACCTATAGTATTCTACTAGGCACGATATTGGCCGTCCTTAGACGGCCCGTGCCCGCGGGTCATATAAAGCATAACATTATAGTTGAAAACGGGATGTATAAAGGCAAATGATTAGATTTGAAACCCGTTACGCAATAGATTTTACTAAAGTATTGCATCTAGTTATGTGTGTGTGTGGATTGTGTGTGTGTGTGTGTGTGTTTGAATGTATATAACCAATTGGGGTTCTACAGTTTCATCAAAGTTTCGATCTTTGTGTCGGTATTTCGGCTGTAGCCTATGCATCCTACGGGCTGGTACCTTCAGTTTCCATCTTCATCTATCTACAAAAAGAAGTTCGAAACACAAAAGGCTTTTTTTATCATTTTTTCATGTCTACTATTTTCCTTTACTTCGAGCTTTGGTCTTGTGTGCATTGATGAGGAATATTTTTATTTCTCGTTGTCGCAACATAAGTCACATTGGCTAGCCATTGAATTTTTTTCTCTACAATGTCTTGTATATTTTTACCCTTCAAATAATTCTGCATTTATGAAATGCCTTGATGTCGCTCCAATAAACCTTTCAATTATTGGTGATGTCAACGTGGTTTTCATTGATGTTGTTCCGTCGTCTGTCTGCACAACTACTCTTACACCTGTGGAAAGTTTAGGTTTATTAGTATGTTGTTTATGGTAAATAAGAGTTTAGATGGAGTGTCTTACACTAACTGAATTTCACATTCAGTCTTGCATGTTGGACATTGTACAATCCAGGTTACGTCGTCAACCTCTTACGGTTTTAAACAGCTTGCGACTTTGCATAGCCTCTGTGTGTGTGTGTATGATACTGTCTTGAGATTGAACTGTGGTTCTTCCTCCTATCCATGCTGTCTTTTGCTGCGAAACAGGGAAATTGGTTGTATTATTTGGTTGTTTATTATTTTTGGAAGATAAAAAATCATATTAAATCGAAAAGGTCAAACATAGTAACATATATAAAAATAGCCAAACCAACCCAATAGATAGACCATCTCAGCAGTGAAACAATAGGCGAAACAACCAACTGGACACGAACTGAGATGAGATCATAACTTTATTTTGAACCTAAAAGCTACATAACCGCCAAAATAGGTCGTTGAAACAAATTAAACAATTTATAGCACTACAAAAGAAGGAAAAAAACACTAAAAAGAGGCAACATGTTCTTGCAGCTCATGTACAATTTCGATTAGCCGAGAGGCCTTCTAGTGGTTTGGAAAATTTCCCTACACTTGAGCGAAGGTATCTTCAGTTGCAATGATGTTTGTACTCTGTACGTACTAAATATTTTGTATCTAATAGACGGATGAAATTCAATCAACGCTAAGGTCGGTGTCTATTGATCTATCTGCAATATCTCTGTTAAATGTATGTTGTGAATATGTCAGGCAGATGGGTTTTTATTTTGTGCTTCAATAATATAAACCACATGGCACAAATGTATCCTTTTAGAAATAAGTTTGAACCAATAAGTCGTAGTCTACATAAGGGCCTTTGGTCTTCTATTTATACTTCTATTGCTCAAAGCGGTTGGAATTCTTTTTGTGCAAGTATTGATAGAGATGTTTTCTACAGTTTGGCCCATCAAGCACTTGTGATTGTAAGTTTAGGTTATTATTGATGCTATATTAGCAATTATAATACATTTATTGGTGTTAATGAGTAAACTGTATATGTGTTTGTCTAGGTGTAACGGAACAGGATGGCATGGATTCTGAAAGTTGATCCATTCATAGTCAATGACACACGAAATGCTTTAAATTTGGGTGATGGGAATAAAGTACCAGGTCGGGTCCTGACAAGTACTCTATGCAGTTTCCAAAAAAGCTCGAGACCTTTAACGAAAAGAAAAGAAGTCGCATGCTAATGCTGTTGCTGCTAGTAATAACTAATAAGTAGTATTGATTTAAAATTTAAGTCAAGAAACACAAATCAATATATGATCTAGGAATTTACTTTTGTCAACTGTTGGACAATTGCCTATATCATGCATCATATATCCATCTAAAATTAAGAAATGTTTGTGCCAAGTAGATTTAATGGATGGGTGGGTAGACAAGAACTAGTGCAAATTAAATTGTACTACCAACTAAAGCATGTCAATCCTTGCTCAATTACATATAAATCTATGTGATAACTTCCCAAATGAACTCTACACATGCAGCAGGAATTAATATTTGGTCCAAGTCTAGCCATAGCCTAGAAGGGTCACGAGAGGACCAGGAGAGAGGCGGCATGTTAGTCCCGAGAGTGGTAGACCTTGGCTCTAATACCATGTTAAAATATGTGGAACCCCTAGATTAATGTCAAAAAGAGCCTTTGAGGAGAGGAGAGAAAGGGGGTTCCAACATATATAGTGAAGATTTGGTCCAAGTGTAGCCGATGTGGGACTCTAACAAATACATAAAGTGAATGTCAACTTAACAAATACATAAAGTGAATGTCAACTTAAATTCAAGGAATTGATACTTAAACCCATGAATTCAGAGTTTGAATTTCTCCAATTTGCTTTGGCTGATGAATAATGGAATCCAGGTGTTGTACCACTTGAGATCAAGAAATTGATTTTAGCCAAACTATGATGATAATGACAACAAGTTGAGATTGCTAAAATGATAAAAGCTTGAATCCAACCAGTATACAGAATCTTGTTTTACCTTTGTCTATAATAATAATAATGACAACAGCTTTGAAATCTGAGATTGCTTAAATGATAAAGAAGGGAGCTAGGGTTCTTGAAAATAGAAGCGCATGGTCTAATTCTTCATCTCGTATCTGTCGATTTGGAGAATGAGAGATAGAGTAGAAGAAATACAAGGGAGCGAGGGTTCTTGAAATAAAGATTTTTTTTTTTAGAAATAAGGGTGTTTGAGTTTTGTTGGTAGAAATAGGCACCACCTTTTCAATCTGAAATTTTAAATTTTCATTTTCAACCTTTATATATTTATAAATGTTACCCTCTAATTTACATCATTTTTTTATTTATATCTTTATTTTCCAAAAACTTCAAATTTAACCCTTATTATATATTATATGTAAATTAAGTTATTTAAAATATATGTATTAATTTTGGCAAGTTATATAATTAAATAGACCTTTTTTAAACCTTCAAGTTAATACCAATATTTAATATGTTAAAAATGTGTATTTTTTTTATTATCAAATTGTATGATTAAATTATTGTACAATGAACCTTCAAGTTAATATCAAATTGTATTTTTTGTAGAAAGCATAGTGATATTGCAATGAACTGCAATACATCTTTACCATCACGCATGTGGCGTCTATTTGTTAAACAAGAAACTCATGCACAAAGTCATAATTTAACTGAGTTTTACCACAATGAAGGTGTGTATAGAATTGTCACGAAGTTACAAATAAATGGTACCGGAGGAAATACACACACTGCCCACTATTTTCGACATACGTGCTCATGTGGTAAGTGGCAAATGGAAAGATTCTCATGTTCACATGCTATTGGAGTTTGTCGTTATAAAGGGGATGACCCTCTTTCCATTGTGAGTAATGAGTACACTACTTTGATGTATACAGAACAATATCATTTTGGTTTTATGCCACTTTCTCACGCTGATTATTGGTTGGAGTCGGATTGGGAAATTGAAGCAGATTACTCGAAACTTTCCGTGCATCGAGGTCGAAGGCGTGTAAATCGATTTCATAACGAGATGGACGTTCGTCATCCTGACGAACCTCAAAGATGTGGACTATGCCACTGTTAGGATTGTGTGCGAGACAGTAACATGGTTACCGTGTCCAATGTTATAAGACACTAGTAGGTCACACCGCTGCACACCAAAATGAGAACGTTTAGATTACATGAGAAATAATTAATTGATTATTAATTATTTAATGAGAGAATTAAAATAAATAGTTAGTTAAACTATTTATTCATAATTAATTAATTAGATGAATTAATTAATTATTTATGGAAATTATTTGAGATAATTACCAAAGAATTTTATATGGAATAAAACTCTGCTAGGTTTATCCATATAAATAAAGGGTTAAGGGTTTATCAGATTTCAATTCAGTTTTCAATCCTACAACTCAGAAAAACTCTCTCTCTCTCTCTCACTCAAAACCGGCGCCGATTTCCAAGAGGAGGTTCGCGTTCGTTTTTCGGGTAATCCTTGGTGGTGGTCTAGCAACTATTTCAATCGGTGTCAGTAGCGGTGTATCCCCTACAAGCTTTCCGGAAACTAGTCACATAAGGTAAAACATCAAACCTCGCTAAATTGTATCTGTAAAGGTTAGGATTGGATCCGTTCTTGAGAATTGATTTTTTTGTTTTTCCGCTGCGCGTTTATACGCATCAATTCCCAACAGTGGTATCAGAGCCACTTCCTAAACCTAACAGATCAGGTTTGTTAATTAGGTTTGTTAAAAATTTGATTTTTATATGTGTATGGTTTATAAAAATTGAATTTTTCTAAAAACCTAAACGTTTTCGAAATCGGCGGTGGAACGGCGGCAGTTAGCCGACCGAACCACCAGGCCGTTCACCAGTCCTCAACCACCGTAACACCACCGACGGCCCACCACAGCTAGTGGTAGCCGCAGGTTTCTCGATCGAAATTCCACCGCCACACCACCGTTTGTGGTGGTGGCGGCGAGGGCGACGATTGTTGTTGTTGTTCTCGGATTCGACCGCCAAAGCCGATCGACGGCGATGGTGGTAGGAATGTAAACCGGCCACACCATAGTTAGTGGATGCGGCGCCGGTTCGATCAAGGAACGACCACCACACCACCGTATGTGGTGGTGGTGGCATCGATGGTGTTTGTTTTGTTAATCGGCCGATCACAGCGGCGGTGGTGGCCCCGAGCTGCTGCTGTTGCCGGTGGATTGATGATCCAATCGGTGGTGGCTATGGCCGCCATCGATTGAGATGATGGCGATGGTGGTACGGAGCAGCAGCGATGGGTGGTGGTTTTTCCCGATCTCGCCGGACAAAGCGGCGGCAATGGTGGCGGTGGCTGCTGTTGTCGTCGCAACCCACCAGACGACCACGGCGGTGGTCGATTGTCGCCTTATGGTGGCATCGGCTGCTGCCGGTTTATCGAGGTGGGCGGCGGTGGTGGCAATTGCGTCATCATCGTCGCCGGCGATGGAAAACCACCGATCGACGGCCACGTTTTGGCGGATCGGTGGTAATCGAAATCGATGTTCTTTTTCGATCGTTTATCGTTAACGGGTCCCGATTAAGATCCGTTTCCGGATAGACTTCGAGATGAGAATCGTTTTAACCAGATAAGGTTTAAAACGGTTCAGAATTAAATTAATTTATTCGTTTTTAAATTAATTTTTAGTTTTATAATTATCCTATTAAAATCTAGTTGCATTTTAATCTGTTTAATTATGTTGAGTCATAGTCAAACCCTTTAGACCCGTGGTTGTGTTTTATTTTATCCGTTTCTATAAGGGAGGCATGCGTGCCATTTACAACCCATTTGTAATAGTTAGTTTTAATATTGAGACCTGAAGACGGAGCCAAGGAGACAGTCATGGAGCTTGGAGCCAGTGGGAGCGCCAAGAAGATTTTTCCCTTAGGAATAAAGACCGTCGTTTTGTGTTGGCTCACAAAACGACAATAGCTAAGGGTTTTTGACTATGACATGTTTTGATGCATGACTGTTTATATTTATCAAGTTATAATTGCGTGGTTGTTTTAGTTATGTATAAACGGTTTTAAATGTTTTAAAGATAAAATTGGATACAAATACAGTTTGTATTTAGATCCAAAGTTTTTTTTTAAAAAAAACTGGCTTTTATGACCCTTGTTCAAATCATAGATTAGTAAGTGCAACCTACTTTAGGGGCACCTCCGGTGTAAGGTACATAGGGCGTTGTAAGTGCACACACTATGAACGCCCGTGTTCAAACCGAAACTGGAGGGTGATAAAACTCTGCGAATTATCTCCGGGTGGTACGGCCAGAGTTTGTCCAGGTCCCGGGTGGTGCAGTCTATTTTGGTAATTATTTATTCACTGGGTGGTACCAGGCCAAAATGCACTAGAGGGACTAAATATGCACGGATTATATATCCGATGTCCCGACGATCTAGAAGTCGTATTTTCGAATTAAAATACGATTGGTATAGTTTTACCTACCATAAAACGCATGAGTCGGTTTGACATGATCACATGCTTCCCGACACATGTGAAATATGGATTCTAGTCTAATAAATTTATTTTAAGGGTAATAATTTATTAGAATTTATGTAGTTATAAACTAAAATTGGAATTTGTTCTTAATTTGTAGATGTCGAAATCTGTAATTCCGTTTTATACCCCTGAGGAATCCCTAAGACTCATCAACTGTAAATGGAAGCTTACAGGCCAAAATTTTCCAGTTTGGAAAATGCACCTTGATAATATCTTACGTGCACAGGGTAAGCTATATGTTCTGGAAAAACTTGTTTCACGACCGGAGAGTAATTCTCCCGAGAGGGATTTTACTCAGTACTTTAAATATCTGGAAGATGAATCGGATGTAATGTCCATTCTGATTTTCTCAACATCACCCGAGTTCACGGGAGATTTTAGAGTTAAATCATGTTACCAGGTTGTGAAAGATATAGAGAACCAGTTAGGTCTCTATAAGCACACAGGTAAACTTCTGATCATGCAAGAGATCTTTTCACTGAAGCTGAAAAGTGGTCAGTCAGTTAAAGACCATCTTATTGAAATGAGAAGGCTCTTTAAATGTTTATCACGTTTGGGGTACAAGATGACTCAGGAAGAGCTAGTGTACCTCATGTGGTTTTCCCTCACGAAAGAGATTCAAGACACAGCTAGTGCCTATATGAAGGAACCAAAGAAAGACGTGGATAAAGTTCATGAAGATATTCTGGCCAGTCTAGAACCAGTACCGGAACCTGTTGATCTCATGGAGACTGATGTGATTGATGAGCTGGGAGATCTGAGTTGCCCAGAATGCGGCAGTGAGGATATTTGCGAGCACTCGATGAATATCGACCAGATAGAGATCGGTTTACCCGATGCTCCAGGTATCTTTATGATAGATTGCTTAATCACTTCTTATGAATCATGGGTAATTGATACAGGCAGTGGTAACCACATTTGTAATCATTTACAGGGATTCACTAGAAGAAAGACTCTGAGGAAGGACCGTTCGAACCTACGAGTTGGCGAAGGCACACCGCTGATAGCTGAAGCTGTAGGATCTTATAGTCTTAGTTTACCCTCGGGTCTAGTTTTGGAACTGGATAATTGTTATTATATTCCAAATATGATTAAGAATGTTTTGTCTTTTGATTTGTTAGTAGACCAAGGATTTTATTATAAATACGATTATAAAATGATTTCTGTCTTTAAAGATAATATTTTCTATTTTAAAGCAAACACCCGTCAATGGTCTATATACAGTAAATCTACAAGACAACAGTAGTGAAATCTATCATATAAGTAAACGATCCAAAGACATTGAGGATCAGACTTACCTCTGGCATTGTCGTTTGGGCCACATAAACAAGAAACGCGTTGAACTACTCCTGAAAGGAGGTTTTCTTGGAACTTTCAATTACAAACCTTTTGATAATTGCGAGTCTTGTTTATCTGGCAAAATGACAAAGCAACCTTTCAACAAAGAAAATGAAAGGGCTACTGACTTGTTAGAAATAATTCACACAGATGTGTGTGGACCATTTAGTCATGTGGCAAGAGGAGGATACCGGTACTTCATTACCTTTACTGACGATTTCAGTAGGTATGGTTATGTCTATCTTATGAGACATAAATCTGAAAGCTTTGAAAGATTCAAAGAATTTCAGAATGAAGTACAGAATCAACTTGATAGAAAGATCAAGTTTTTACGGTCAGATCGCGGAGGCGAATATCTTAGTGACGAGTTTGACAATCATCTGATGGAGTGTGGGATTGTATCCCAACTCACACCTCCGTATACACCTCAGATGAATGGTGTGTCAGAAAGGAGAAATCGTACTTTACTTGATATGGTACGAACGATGATGTGTCACTCTACGCTGCCAATGTCATTCTGGGGACATGCGCTCGAAACAGCAGCACACATACTGAACAGAGCGCCAACAAAGTCGGTAGAAAAGACTCCATATGAGTTGTGGAATGGTAAGAAACCCAACATGTCTTTTCTAAGAATTTGGGGCTGTGAGGTTTACGTCAAACGACCCACCTCAGAAAAACTCAAACCCAAATCCGACAAGTGTTTATTCGTAGGATATCCCAGAACCACCGTGGGATATTATTTCTACAACCCTGAAGAGAACAAAGTCTTTGTTGCTCGAAATGGAAAATTTCTGGAAGAAAAGTTTCTCAGTTCTGGAAACACCAGAAAGGATGTAGATCTACAGGTAGTAGACGAAGAAAACACTACACCAATTGTTGAGCCAGAAACTAAACATGAGAATGTTGAACCTCAATCAGAAACGATTGAGGAAGTGCAAACACAGGACCTTCGCAGATCCAGTAGGGTAAGACAAGAACCAGATAGGTATCTTGGATTTCTAGTCTCTCAGGACAGCGGAGACTTGAATGAACCAACATCCTATGGAGAAGCTGTGTCAGGCAATGAGTCTGAACAATGGCAGGAAGCCATGAAGGCTGAGATGCAATCCATGTACGACAACCAAGTTTGGGAGTTGACTGATTTGCCACAACACTGTAGAGCTGTTGGACGCAAATGGGTTTTCAAGAAGAAAACCGACATGGATGGAAATGTGCACACTTTCAAGGCCAGACTGGTCGCAAAAGGATTCACGCAAACTCATGGTATCGACTATGACGAAACCTTTTCGCCAGTAGCCATGCTAAAATCTATTAGGATTCTTATGGCCATTTCAACGTATTTTAACTACGAGATCTGGCAAATGGACGTCAAGACAGCCTTTCTAAACGGAAAGTTAACAGAAGACGTCTATATGGAACAACCAGAAGGGTTTGAAGACCCTGAGAATCCTAATAAGGTGTGTAAACTGCTAAAATCCATTTACGGATTAAAGCAAGCATCTCGGAGCTGGAACTTACACTTTGATGAGCGAATCAAAGAATTTGGTTTCACCAAAAGTGAGTTCGAGCCATGTGTCTACACTAAGTTTAGTGGGAGCATAGTAACCTTCTTGGTCTTGTACGTAGATGATATTCTACTCATAGGAAACGATGTTCCAACTTTACAGAGTGTAAAGAGTTGGTTAAGCAAATGTTTCCAGATGAAAGACCTTGGAGAAGCCGCTTACATACTTGGCATAAAGATCTACAGAAATAGATCTAAGCGGCTTATCGGACTTAGCCAAAGTACATACATTGATAAAGTTCTAAAGAGATTTAGAATGGATGAATCCAAGAAAGGATTTATCCCGATGCAGCATGGCATAGTGTTAAGTAAAACACAATGTCCTGTTTCTAGTCAAGACCAGGACAGAATGAAATCGGTTCCATATGCTTCAGCAATTGGATCGATTATGTATGCCATGTTATGTACCAGGCCCGATGTTGCTTACTCAGTAAGTGTTACGAGCAGATATCAACAGAATCCAGGAGAACCTCACTGGGTGGCTGTCAAGAACATTCTCAAGTATTTGAGAAGAACGAAAGACATGTTCTTGGTCTTTGGAGGATCTGAGGATGAAATCAGCGTCACAGGATATTCTGATGCTAGTTTCCAGACCGACAGAGATGATTACAGATCACAGTCGGGGTATGTTTTTACTCTAAACGGAGGCGCGATCTCGTGGAAGAGCTCGAAGCAGGACACGATTGCAGATTCAACTACAGAAGCATAGTACATTGCAGCATCTGATGCGACAAAGGAAGCTGTCTGGCTAAGGAATTTTCTATCGGATCTCAGAGTGGTTGCCAGTATCTCTAGACCGATCGACATATTCTGTGATAACTCGGGAGCCGTGGCGCAAGCAAAGGAACCTAGAGAGCATCACAAGTCAAGACACGTGCTCAGGAAATATCACCTTATCCGAGAGATTATTGGAAGAGGAGATGTAAGAATATGCAAGATTCCAACAGAAGAAAATGTCGCAGATCCGCTGACAAAGTCACTAGCAAGGGTGAAGCATGAGGCACATGCAAGTTCCATTGGGATGCAGTACCTGGACGCCAGTAGCTAGTTTTAGTTTATTAAATTATTACTATAGTTTAATTTTGAAACAATGTAATCATGTAAAGTTTTATTTCACAGTGTGTTGGAAATAAATGGCATGATTGTTCTAAATTAGCTATTTTTCGCATATTTAACGTATCCATGATTTTACAAAGTTTTGTATGAAATCTAAATTTCCGTAGCCACTTATTGAAATGGGAATTTCAATAAGGAGTTTAACGCTATTATAAATACTTGATGATTTATTCAAAGTAAAGAATAAAAGCACAAGTGATGTGACCAAGTATTTATAGATACTCATCAGAGTGTTTGGGTATTGGAAGTGACCAGTTATCAAGTCTGCTTCATGGAGCCTCAGTCATAAGCATTGACTTGATAGGTTGTCCTTAGACCTGAGATACTTGGTTTGGGAACATGAGGACTGCTGTACTCTTAGCACGTCCTAACGCTGCACCGTAACAGGGCGGCCATACGGGACATGACTAGATGCAGCGGAAGCCGTGGATCCAAATGCAAGTAGTCAAGAAGGGATTTGCACCTCTTTACTAAAAGAGAAATATTTCAGGTCCCCTTGACGATTAAGATTGGCAGAAATCGCGTGGCCACGCTCGGATAGAATAACAGGTGTTATTTAGTAATATCCGTTACTGCAGGCAATCGAAATCAGAGTCAAGAAATACTTGATATTTAAGAAATGAATCCTCCACTCCATGTCTTAAAATCATTTTAGAAATATCGTGTGCAAAAGGAATGAACCTGTGTACAAATTCAAGAATTGTATCTCTGGATGTAAGAGATCTTATAACCTGGTTAACCTAAGTGTCTGGCTAGGGACCTCCTTAGGCTAATGGTAACAGAACAGTTACATGTCTAGCACAAGTGGGAGTCTGTTAGGATTGTGTGCGAGACACTAACATGGTTACCGTGTCCAATGTTATAAGACACTAGTAGGTCACACCGCTGCACACCAAAATGAGAACGTTTGGATTACATGAGAAATAATTAATTGATTATAAATTATTTAATGAGATAATTAAAATAAATAGTTAGTTAAACTATTTATTCATAATTAATTAATTAGATGAATTAATTAATTATTTATGGAAATTATTTGAGATAATTACCAAAGAATTTTATATGGAATAAAACTCTGCTAGGTTTATCCATATAAATAAAGGGTTAAGGGTTTATCAGATTTCATTTCAGTTTTCAATCCTACAACTCAAAAAACTCTCTCTCTCTCACTCAAAACCGGCGCCGATTTCCAAGAGGAGGTTCGCGTTCGTTTTTCGGGTAATCCTTGGTGGTGGTCTAGCAACTATCTCAATCGGTGTCAGTAGCGGTGTATCCCCTACAAGCTTTCCGGAAACTAGTCACATAAGGTAAAACATCAAACCTCGCTAAATTGTATCTGTAAAGGTTAGGATTGGATCCGTTCTTGAGAATTGATTTTTTTGTTTTTCCGCTGCGCGTTTATACGCATCAATTCCCAACAGCCACCAACCTGGGCATAATAGGAGAAATTGCCCAAATTCTCAACCAAGATTCGATGAGATGTGAACTATGTAATTTTTATTATTGATGTTGTAATTTAGTTTTAATTCGTATTTTAGTTTAGTGTTTAGTTCTTATTGTAATGTTTTATGTACTTGATTTTTTAATTTTATGATATTGTAATATATTCATGTTGTAATATATTCATGTTCTAACCTTTTAATTCGTGTTGTAATTTCCTCATATTGTAATATATTAAATATTGGTATTAACTTGAAGGTTTTAAAGAGTTATATTTAATTCTATAGCTTGCTAAAATTAATACATATATTTTTAAAAAATTAATTTACACGTATACTTCATCCTAAAGAGGTAGGATCATATTACATGTTGCGTTACTGAATTATTATGTGATAGATAGATAGATGTGATAGGACAAATTTAAATACGCCAATTGCAATTATATTGTCCTGAAAACGTTTAAGCTAAAATACCAATTCTACTCATTCAATCCTCATACACATAGTTACATTTAAAAGATTCATCTCAAATTTGCATCGAATTCAAAAAATTACCCGTTTATTTAAGATTAAGAAAATACGTTTAACAAATCCATTAATTAACATAAAATATGAAACGGTAGTAGAAATTGACAACTACATATTGTTGGTCCCAATGAGGTGACCTTCAAGTAAGGATAGTGTATGGGATTATAGAAGGGGGGTTGAATATAATCATACAAAATTTCACTTTTAAATTCTTGTTGTATTAACAATATGAATTTACAGATTGTTGCGGAAATAGAAAAGACACTAAGTCTAAACTAAACAATCTAAGCTTTCTTTCACTATGCACTAAAGTGAGAAGATGAAGAAAAGAAAGAAGATAGAGGGAATAAGAAAGAAAGGATTAGGGTATTTTTAGGATGATGAAGAAGTATGGAGAACATCTCTTCAAGTCCTATTTATACCCAATGCATTAAATGCATGCAGACTCACTTTTGTGTACGTGTCACAATGTAAGTGGTCCTTTGTACTATTTACTATAAACAAATACTCTTTGCATGGTGTGCAAAAGAGGAAGTGTGTAAACAGTTGCCTTGAGGTCTGATAAGTACGGAGGGAACAGTAAAGAGACTGTCCTTATGTACTTTTGTGTCAGTAAAGGCGGATAATCCTTTTGTGCATTAGACTAAGACATTATACTAATCCTTCAGGATCAGGATATTGATCAGTGAGTAGAGTCCTGAAACTGATGCTGTTCAGGGTCACTTGTATCCTGATGAATCTTCAGGATGTCATACGATATTGAGCAGCCTGCTATCACTGAGTTCCGTCTTCAGATCACGAGCATGTTGTTCCTGTCATCAGCTAATTCTTCGACGTCGCTGATGGTTCTTTGAGTATGATCTTGATGTCTTCAGGAGGTCTTCACTTCAGTGGACAGGATCAGTAGACTGCAGAACAGACTCGTTCGTCTCCTGATCCTGATCCTGATAATTATAAAAATAAGTTACAGCATAAGTAACATGGAATAACACTGAACAGACTCAGTGATAATTCCTCAAGCTATAACAGAAGTAAAACCTATTCACTAAGTAAAGATTCAGGATCATTATCATTTCATCAGGTCTTAGGAGAGCTGGATCAACAATCTCCCCCTAAATGATAATGATAAGACAATGGAGAAATTGTCTAAGTCTAGAAAGAAAAAACATTTCTAAGTCTAGATGAAACAGTAGGAAATAGAACTCATAAAGGTACATGTCCCATTTACTGTTTTGAGGGATCTTTTTCAGTACTATGATGGAATAAAGTACAATGCACTGAATTGCATTTTCATTAATCTTAATAAGGTTACAAGAGTAAAGAAAATACATAAGTACATAAATGAAGTACTGAAAGAAAATTACAAAAATTCTAACTATCAGAGTCTTCGCTAACTACTTCAGTCTTAACTTGTATTGGAACAGGAGTATCACTGAAGGCGATTCTATGATCGAGGATAGCTCTGACAGTGCGAATGATCTCTTTATTATCTTGGTTTTTCTTATCCTTCTGAGCAATGAAGAGAACTGATACCAAGTGTTCATATGGTGCTTTGTGTAGCTCGCTGAAGCGCTGAAAGCGAAGGTTTTTGGAGTTGTCGCTTACACAAATACCATGAACAAGTTCTCTGATAACTTGTCCTTCAGAGAGAGAGACTCCAGTTGGGAATGAAAGATCAAGCATCGAGAGGTCCAGTGGCTTGATAACAGTCCTGGGCATGCAAGGAGTTGGTCTCCTTGTTGAGGTGCCTGCAGATCTTCGAACTGGAGGTTTTGGCAGATCAGAGGGAGGCTGGAGCAGGACATCAGGTATTTCAGTTGTTCTTCTGATTCGAGCAATAAGTCCATCAATCACTTCTTCTACTTCAGCCCTGTAGTTCTTGTTGGCTTTTGGAAGTAGGCTTCTTATTCCGTTCCACTCTGACAAGTTGTAACGATCTAACTTGTCCAGAGTGTGCTCGACGTCCTTCACTCCTGAGCGTTTGACGGTGAGCCAGGTTTTGCCAGGAACTCCTTTCTTGCCGCGGCTTCGACGAAGATGGATTCCTGTTATTCTGGCACCATGCTTCCTGAGATGAAGTCGGTCTCTGCACCAGTCAAGCTCCTTGTCTGCTACCTCTGTCTCTTCCTCTGTCCTTTTGTTGAAGACCTTCAGGGCAGCCTTCTGTGCAAGAATTGGATCTGCACTTATTTCTTCGTCTTCATCAACGAAGTCAAAAGCAAGCTTCTTTGCAGCTTGAGCAGAGAGGAATGCTTCCTTCTGCTTTCTGTTGTGCTCCTCCTGAGCCTTTATTGCGAGGTCGTACTCCTCCTGTGATAGATAGGCGAACTCGGAGTCCCAAGAGGTACGAAGAGGAATTTTTACTCTTGTACTCTCGAGTCGCTCTATCACGGCGTCTAAACGCCCATCCCTGTTGATAGTAGCAGAAGTGTCAGGGTAATTCTCACCTTCAGATCTAGGAGAATTAGAGGGAGGAGATCTAGGGGAAGAAGCAGGGGTAGAGAAGTCATCAGAGATGAACTCATCATCTGATGATAGGCATATGGTCTCAGGAGGGGCTTGGATTTCAGGGGTTCTGGAAGAAGATGCTTCAGAATTAAAGCGGGTTGGTTTTGAAGGAATGGATTCAGGGTTTAGGGGAGTTACTCTGAATGTCATTCTGCTCAGTTCGGCTCGTGTCTGTTCTGATGGACTGTTTTCCATTAGGCGAACAATCTCACCAGTGACAGAACGAAAGTTCACATCCTGAAATTCAGAGTCTGTTTGGTTTTTAGGTTCAGGGGTTGGTTCAGGAGTAGATTGAGGTGTTGGTTTAGGGGTAGGTTGTTTGGGTGGTTGGTAGATAACCATTTGTAGGTTGTTTGTTGGTGAGTCTTCAGAGGAGGTGTCGAGGGTGATGGTTTCGGGGGTAGGTTTAGATTTAAGAAGAGTGGAGATGGGTTGGTTATCAGAAGATGAGGGAGAGGATGGTAGGAATAACGTACCAGGTGCACCGGGGTTCTCCCCCTGAGAATGTGCAGGCCCTGGAGTGGGCGTTGACGCAGGAACCTTCTCGACGAAGAAGGCGTCGTCTTCATCATCATCATCATCATCATCATCTTCATCCTCATCCTCGGTCGTTCCCCCCTGTTCATTGGTTCTCCAGTTGGTGGAGGGGGAATAAACGGAATGGTCTCGCTGTTGTAGAGGCTGTCTCTCCCCCTCAACAGGTGCCTGAGTTAAGGCGGTTGTTGAAATATACCTCTGAAGGAGAGAGGCCATGTCGTTTTGTAGCTTGCGAGAGATGAAGGAAGAGGAGATCAGGGATTGCAGAATATCCTTGTCTGCGCTGGTGAACGATGGAGGAGGTGGAGGAGCAGAGGTGATGGCGTTGACAGCATTGGTGAGGCCATTCACCTGCTCCTGGAGAGCGCGAAGGCCTGCCTCTTGGGCATCCAACCTCTGAACCACTGTTGTTTGGAAAGTGGTGAGAGAGTTGGTGCTGTTGTTGATGGTGGTGGAGAGAGCAGGCAGAGCAGTGGCCTTCAGGTCATCAACAGATGCCTGAAGGGTGTTGGAGGAGGTGGCCACTTGGGAAACCTTGTCGTGGATGGTATCCAGACAAGGAATCGTGAGAGTGACGGTCGTCGGTGGCGGAGTGGCGGCGGCAGCAGCAGCAGTGGCAGTGGCGGCGGCGGCTTCAGCGGCGGTCGCAGCGGCCTTGGCTGAGGCAAGCTCCAGCTCCAAAGCCTGGAGACGTGCCTTGTGCGCATCCTCCTGCTGTTGGAGTGCTGCGCGGGCCTCCTGTAACTGTCGTTCAGCGGACTAACGACGAAGTTCAGCTACACTCAGCTGTCGTTCGGAGTCCGTGAAGACGAAATCGTTGAAGGGGTCATCCTGGTGTAGTTGAGGATGCCCTTCAACTGCTGCTCCTAAAGAACCTGTAAAATGAGTAGCTAAGTGAGCACTAGAAGACTCAATAGCTTTCATAGAAGAAGAAATGGCAATAAGTTTCTTAAAAGTATTACCTGAGGCTAGGAGGGTATCAGAACGATTACCCTCCACATTCTCTGAGTGTTCAAGATGAACAACCTCAGGTTCTTGTGGCTGAGGAGCAGGGGTATCTGCAGGTGAAGAAGTTTTAGATAAAGGGGAGGGTTTATTAAAAATTTGAGGCAGGGTAATATAATATTTCTTACCAGCTGGAGCCTTCTTTTTCTTTTGCGCCTTAGACTTGGCGCGTTTGGGTTGAGGTGGAGGAGAGGAGCCAGAGGGAGGTGGGCGCTTCAGGAGCGCCGAAGAGGTGTTTGCAGCTGGGGAAGTCAGTATACGGTTAGCTACTGACATAGCATGCATAGAAAGAGAAGAAGATGGTTTGGATGAGAGGGAAGAGATCATACCTTGGACAGGGGGAGAGGTGAGTTGCTCTTCTACTTCTGGTTGTGGTTCAGGAACAACCAGGACAGCAGAAAGAGGAACATCTTCAGGTTTGGGAGATACCTGATCCAGAAACTTCACGCCTAAGGCGTAGTTGTTGAAGTTTCCCTCTGTTGGGTAGGTGGTACCCATGTGCAGTGCCAGGATGGCAGAGAAGAACCTGGTGTAGGGGACGTTGACCACCCTGGTTCTGGTCTTGATCTTCTTGACCATGTCGTCCCAAATGCAACGAACATAGTCAAACTTGCGATTTTTGATCGCAGAGTAGACCATGTTCTGGATGACCGTGGGGAATTGCTCTGTGCTCCCCGTCTTCCCTGTCAGACAGAGACCGAACGTGTTCCATATGTAATAGAACGTGGCGTTCAGCCCTGTCTTGTGGACAGTAGCAGCAGTCTTGGCGAGAGGGACACCTTCCTTCTCAGGCCATTTGTAGCCGATTGCGTCGAGCAGTGAGATGACGTCGTCATAAGAAGGAGGAGGAGGAAATTTCTCCTTCTTGGGAAAGTTGAGTACATTCCGCAGGGTGCCAATGCCGAATGAAATGATGTCGTCCTTAATCTGGAACTTGATCACTTCATGCATTTTGCCCTTTGAGTTCCTCTCCTGGGCAGTGGTAGCCGTGGACCTTAGTTGCAGAAGCAGAGGTTTGTTGGGCGCCGGGTTGAGAGTGAAAGCCGTCTTCAGGGGACTGTTGAGAAGAAAGTCCCTGGCAGGCTTCAGATGTTCCTTGTTGGCAGGAATGTCAAACTGGCCAATCAAGTTGTTTGGCTTGAATTGCAGGTCATGCTGAGGGATGACCACGGGTAGGCTTCCAGATGCGGTGAGTAGAGTGGTGGCCTCAGAGGAGATCTGAGCGTCAAGAGATGTGGAAGTAGTAGCAGCCATCCTGTTCAAAAACAAAAATAACATATGTGGATGATTAAGAATCCAAAATATGCATTTTTCTTCACTTTTCAATGAACACAGATTATGTTCATAAAAGTGGTGAAATCCTTTATACTTGGAATGGATTAGATACCAAACTACACAAAAGGAATGTGTTTTGGTATTAAAGAGAACTTCTATTTTGATGAAGAAATATCAAAATAGGAGTTTATGATTGTTCTTAAAAGAAATAAGAAAGATCATCTAAACAGTTTTAACAAAAATCTTAGAAGATTGTGGGAAAACTAAGATCAAACGAAGTGATCTTAGGGTTTTTGGAAAAACGTTTATCAAAATAAGTTGTTTTTAGAGAAGAATGTCAACTTAGATTGTGGAAAGAACAAAGAACATAAAGATACTTACGTTGATCTTGTTAAGAAAGTGGTAAGTGTGTGTTCTTGGTGTTCTTGAGAATGCAGATTCGAGAGACAATTGCTTTTCTTGCTATGAATTCTTTGAGAGAGAATAGTGAGCGTAAAGAGTGAAATGGGTTACGAGTGAGGTTTTTATACCTCGTGGTAGGAGAGAGAAAATGGATGAGAGAGAAAAGAGCGGCTAAATTCAAACGTAATGATGAAAAAAGAAGTTCTACGCGCGTTCACGCGCCTGACACACGTCGTGGGGAACAGGAAACGTCCCATTACGTGTCAGAGCAGATGAAAAGTTTGTTTTATTTGAAAAGCTAAAAACCACCTTTTCAGGGGATAATTCCATTTTGATGAAAGAAGTGTTTTCTTGGAATTAGAGTACTTATCAGATAAGTACTGTTTTGGGAAAATCCTCTTATCACATTTAATGCGATAAGGTTTCAGGAGCAGAGGTACTTACCTGAGAATCATCAGTATTCGGATTTTGAACAAAGATTTTGTAAGTACTGAATAGAGTTATCTTCTTATGAGAGTTTTGTTCAGGAGTTGTTAAGGAAAGAGTCCTGAGAATAGTTATTCTATAGGATTTAACAACTGTTTGTCCTGATAAACTTCAATCATCAGGATTTAACATCCCAAGTTCACTGATGAGCATATTGAAACGCGTTACATCAAGTGGTTTGGTAAAGAGGTCAGCAAGCTGATATTCAGTAGGGACAAAATGGAGTTCAATATCACCATTCATCACATGATCCCTGATGAAGTGATATCTCACTTCAATGTGCTTTGTCTTGGAGTGTAAGACAGGATTGTTAGCGATGGCGATCGCTGAAGTGTTGTCACAGTAGATAGGAATTTTAGAAAGTTGTATGTCATAGTCCTGAAGTTGATTTCTCAGCCACAGGACTTGAGCACAACAGATTCCTGCTGCAACATATTCAGCTTCAGCAGTTGATGTGGACACAGAGTTCTGTTTCTTGCTAGTCCAACTCACCAACTTGCCACCAAGTAGGTGACACCCACCAGTGGTGCTTTTCCTGTCGATCTTACATCCTGCAAAGTCACTATCAGAATAAGCTGTTAGATCGAACCCTGAGTCCTTGGAGTACCAAAGACCCAGATTAGGAGTTCCCTTCAGATATCTGAAAATCCGCTTTACAGCGGTCAGATGGGATTCTTTGGGTTCAGCCTGATAACGAGCACATAAACATGTAGAATACATGATATCAGGGCGACTAGCTGTAAGATACAGCAGAGAGCCGATCATTCCTCTGTAGAGAGTCACATCAACAGGTTTCCCTTTGGAATCCTTGTCGAGTGATAGAGGAGGAGCCATTGGAGTC
The DNA here is from genome assembly GCA_030169165.1 of Centaurea solstitialis. Lineage (NCBI taxonomy): Eukaryota > Viridiplantae > Streptophyta > Magnoliopsida > Asterales > Asteraceae > Centaurea > Centaurea solstitialis. Next base: position 34,771,395 of record CM058042.1, on the reverse strand, counting down.
TTCATCGGTGTACAGGATGTGAGATCAAATTTCTTCAGCATCTCATGTACATATTTACCTTGATTGATAAAGATTCCCTTTTCAGATTGCTTGATCTGAAGTCCTAAAAAGAATGTTAGTTCACCCATCATAGACATTTTATATTCAGATTTCATGAGCAACTCAAACTTTTCGCAGAGTTTGGGATTGGTGGATCCAAAGATAATGTCATCGACATATATCTGGACAAGAAGGATATGCTTAGGATATTTCTTTAGAAATAAAGTGCTATCGATCTTACCACGAACAAAACCTTTAGAGAGAAGAAAGGTTGAAAGGGTATCATACCAGGCACGAGGAGCCTGTTTTAACCCATAGAGAGCCTTGTTTAACTTGTAGACGTGATCAGGGAACTTAGGATCTACAAAGCCAGGAGGCTGAGCCACATAGACTTCTTCATTAAGTTTTCCATTCAGAAAGGCATTTTTGATGTCCATCTGATAAACCTTGAAGTTCATGTGTGCTGCGAAGGCTAGGAAAAGTCGAATTGCTTCGAGCCTAGCCACAGGAGCAAAGGTTTCATCGTAATCAATGCCCTCTTCCTGCCTGTATCCCTGAGCCACAAGGCGAGCCTTGTTTCGAATAATCGTACCAATCTCATCAAGTTTATTTCGAAAAATCCACTTGGAACCAATGATAGTACGTTTTCGAGGCCTAGGGACGAGAAGCCAGACATTGTTTCTGATGAACTCTGCTAGCTCTTCCTGCATGGCTGAGACCCAGGCATGATCACGCAAGGCATCATCTATTTCTTTAGGTTCATTTTCAGAGATGAAATTAACATAAAGACAGATGTTACCAGATTGACGTCGAGTTTTAATGCCAGAGGAGGGATTACCAAGAACTTGATCAATAGGATGATCCTTGGTCCATCGTAGAGCAGGTGGCTGATACACCTGTCCTAAAGTGGAAGCTTCATTTACTGATGGATCAGGGAGAAGATTAGTAGGAGTAGGCTCACTAACAGTGGTTTGAGAAAAGTCTTCACTGTTAGTGGGTTGATCAGGTTCAATTGGTGTGATTTGGGTAATTGGAGTGGCATTTATCAGAGGTGGAGTATGTATTTCAGTGGGTGGTATAGGAGGATCTTCTTCAAAACCATCAGGAAGGTCTTGAGGAGTTGGATCAATAATGGGAGGTTCAGGGACTTGAAAGAAAGAGTCAGCCCACTGATTTATTTCAGAGTTTTCATGAGGGTGAGGAAAGGTAGGACCCGATTCATCAAACTTGACATGAATCGTTTCCTCTATGGCTTGTCTTCGTTTGTTGAACACACGGTAGGTTTTAGAGATAGAGGAGTATCCAAGGAAGATTCCATCATCAGACTTGGAATCGAACTTTCCAAGGTTATCTTTGTTGTTCAGGATGTAGCAGACACAACCAAAGATATGGAGATGTTCGATAGAGGGTTTCCTGTTACGAAAGAGTTCGTAAGGAGTTCTTCTGAAGCGCTTTACTATCAGGGATCTGTTCTGAGTATAGCAAGCTGTTGGGAATTGCAGACAAAAACTAAATATGCACAGCGGAATAAAACAGAATTCCCAAACCAGAAGATCCATCCTAAACAGGTTTAGACACAATTTCAAGGGGGTTTAGAATAATACCTTATAGGATTCAAAAACGGTTTCCGGAAAGCTAACGGGGAATACACCGCTACTGCACCACCACGAGAACCGCTGCTAGACCGCCTTAGGATTACCCAAAAACTCGAAAAACCGAAAAACTGGTTGAGTGTGTGTGTGTATCGATTTTGGGAGAGAGAGAGAGAAAGGGTTTGGCTTTTTCTTTTCCTCTAAGTTACTAATGAGATTGCAATTAGAAAACCTATTAGGTTTACCATATATTTATATTAGTAAATATGGTAATGTCCTAATAGAAAAGCCCGATAGGCTTTAATTAAACATTTCCAAATATTAATTTACTATTAATATATATCCATAAATAAATAGACTTTATCTATTATTTATTTTTCTCTCTTAATTAATTAATTACACTAATTAATTAATTCCACACAACTGGTAAATCCAATTGATCTCTATTCGGGTGTGTAGCAGTGTGACCCACTAGAGCCTTATAACATTGGACACGGTAAACCTGTTACTGTCTTGCACATAATCCTTTCAGACTCCCACTTGTGCCAGACAAGTAACTCTACTGTTACCATTAGCCTAAGGAGGTCCCTAGCCAGACACTTAGGTTAACCAGTTTATAAGATCTCTTATATCCAGAAAAACAATTCACGCTAAAATTGTACACAGGTTCATTCCCTTTACACGCGATATCTCTAAAGTGAGTTTTAGACATGGAGCGGAGGACTTCAATCTTAAACTCAAGTTTTCTTGACTTTGATCTCGATTGCTTGCAGTAACGGAACTTTCCAAATAACAACTGTTATTCTATCCGAGCGTGGCCACGCATTTCTGCCAATCTCAACCGTCAAGGGGCCCGGAAATATCTCTCCTTTTACAGAGGTGTAAATCCCTTCTTGACTATCTGCATCTGGTCACATGGCTTCCGCTGCATCTAGTCACGCCCCGTATAGCCACCCTGTTACGGCGTAGCGTTAGAACGTGCTAAGAGTACAACAGTCCTCATGTTTCCAGACCAAATATCTCAGGTCTAAGGACAACCTATCATCAAGTCAATGCTCATGACATAGGCTCCATGGAGCAGACTTGAAACTGGTCACTTCCAATACTCAAACACTCTGATGAGTATCTATGAATGTTTGGCCACATCACTTGTGCTTTTATTCGTTACGTTGAATAAATCACCAAACACCCATAATAGCGTTACAGTCCTGCTAAGGTTCCCACCTTAACAAGTAGCTACGGAACTTTTAGATTTTACTTACAAGACTTGTATATAAAATCAGGGATAACTAAATATGCTAAAACTGGTTAATTTGAGACAATCATGAAAAATCCTCCTTATTTCCATCACACAGTGAAAATAATAAAACGTACACGATATTTAGTCTCAAAAATTAATCTACGGTAATAATCAAAAACTAAAACTAGCTACTAGTATCCAGGTACTGCATCCCAATGGAATTAGCATGTGTCTCATGCTTTACTCTAGCTAGCGGCTTTGTCAGTGGATCTGCTACATTCTCGTCCGTCGGAATCTTGCATATTCTTACGTCTCCTCTTCCGATGATCTCTCGGATGAGGTGAAATTTCCGAAGTACATGTCTCGACTTGTGATGCTCTCTAGGCTCCTTAGCTTGCGCCACAGCCCCAGAGTTATCACAATAAATATCCACTTGTCTAGAGATACTGGCTACAACTCTAAGATCCGTGATAAAGTTCCTGAGCCAGACTGCTTCCTTTGCTGCGTCTGAAGCTGCAATGTACTCGGCTTCGGTGGTAGAGTCTGCTATCGTGTCTTGCTTCGAGCTTTTCCACGAGATCGCACCTCCGTTTAGGGTAAAAACGTACCCTGACTGTGATCTGTAATCATCCCTGTCAGTCTGGAAACTAGCGTCTGAATAACCAGTGACACTAATCTCATCCTCAGAACCTCCAAAGACCAAGAACATTTCCTTTGTACGCCTCAGGTATTTCAGAATGTTCTTGACAGCCACCCAATGGGCTTCACCTAGGTTTTGCTGGTATCTGCTCGTAACACTTACTGAGTAAGCAACATCGGGCCTGGTACATAACATGGCATACATGATCGACCCAATTGCTGAAGCATATGGTATCGATTTCATTTTGTCCTTATCTTGACTAGTTTCAGGACACTGTGCTTTACTTAGCACTATACCATGCTGCATTGGGATAAATCCTTTCTTGGATTCATCCATCCTGAATCGTTTCAGGACTTTATCAATGTATGTACCCTGACTGAGCCCGATAAGCCGCCTAGATCTATTTCTGTAGATCTTTATACCAAGTATGTTTGCGGCTTCTCCAAGGTCTTTCATTTGGAAACATTTGCTCAACCAAGCTTTAACACTCTGTAAAGTTGGTACGTCATTTCCAATGAGTAGAATATCATCTACATATAAGACCAAGAAGGTTACTATGCTCCCACTGAACTTTGTGTAAACACATGGCTCAAACTCACTTTTGGCGAATCCAAATTCCTTGATTCGCTCATCGAAATGTAAGTTCCAGCTCCTGGATGCTTGCTTTAATCCATATATGGATTTTAGCAATTTGCACACTTTATTAGGATTCTTTGGATCTACAAAACCTTCTGGTTGTTGCATGTAGACATCCTCTGTTAACTTCCCATTCAGGAAGGCTGTCTTAACATCCATTTGCCAAATCTCATAGTTAAAATATGCTGAGATGGCCATCAGAATCCTAATGGACTTTAACATAGCTACTGGCGAGAAAGTTTCATCATAGTCGATACCATGAGTCTGCGTGAAACCTTTCGCGACCAGTCTAGCCTTAAAAGTGTGCACATTTCCGTCCATGTCTGTTTTCTTCTTGAAAACCCATTTACGCCCAACAGCCCTACAGTGCTGGGGTAAATCTGTCAACTCCCAAACTTGATTGTCGTACATGGACTGCATCTCTGCCTTCATGGCTTCCTGCCATTGCTCAGACTCATTGCCTGATACAGCTTCTCCATAGGATGTAGGCTCATTCAGGTCTCCACCATCCTGGGAGACTAGAAATCCAAGATACCTATCTGGTTCTTGCCTTATCCTAGTGGATCTGCGAAGGTCTTGTGTTTGCACTTCCTCAACCGTTTCCGGTTGAGTCTCAACATTATCTTGTTGAGTGACTGGCTCAACAATCGGTTCAGGTGTTTCTTCCTCTACTATCTGTAGGTCTATATCATTTCTGGTATTCTCTTGATTGAGAAACTTCTCTTCCAGAAACTCTCCATTGCGAGCCACAAATACTTTGTTCTCGCTAGGATTATAGAAGTAGTATCCCAGTGTGTTCTTGGGATAACCTACGAAGAAACACTTATCTGATTTGGGTTTGAGTTTCTTCGAGGTTGTACGCTTAACGTATACCTCACAACCCCAAATCTTCAGAAAAGACAACTTAGGCTTCTTGCCTGTCCATAGTTCATATGGAGTCTTTTCTACCGATTTAGTTGGCACTTTGTTCAGTATGTTTGCTGCTGTTTCGAGCGCGTGTCCCCAGAATGATACTGGTAACGTGGAACGACACATCATTGATCGTACCATGTCAAGCAGGGTACGATTCCTCCTTTCTGACACACCATTCATCTGTGGTGTATACGGAGGGGTGAGTTGTGAAACAATCCCACACTCTCTCAAATGACTGTCAAATTCCAGGCTAAGATATTCTCCACCACGGTCTGACCTTAAGAACTTGATCTTCCTGTCAAGTTGATTCTGTACTTCACTCTGAAACTCTTTGAATTTCTCAAAAGCTTCAGACTTATGTCGTATCAGGTAGACATACCCATACCTACTGAAATCGTCAGTAAAGGTAATGAAGTACCGGTATCCTCCTCTCGCCTCATGACTAAAAGGTCCACATACATCAGTGTGTATGATCTCCAACAAGTCATTGGCCCTTTCATTGTCTTTGTTGAAAGGATGCTTTGTCATCTTGCCCGACAAACAAGATTCGCAATTACTAAAGGGCTTAAAATCGAAAGTACCTAGAAGTCCTCCTTTCTGGAGTAGTTCTACGCGTTTCTTGTTTATATGTCCAAGCCGACAATGCCAGAGGTAAGTTTGATCCTTGATGTCTTTGGATCTTTTACTTATATGATAGATTTCGTTATTACTTTCTTGGAGATTCAATATGTATAGACCATTCGAAGGAGTTGCTTTGAAATAAAACATGTCATTTTTAAAGAAAGAAATCATTTTATAATCATATTTATAATAAAATCCTTGGTCTACCAACAAATCAAAAGAAAGAACATTTTTGATCATCTTAGGAACATAATAACAAGTATCGAGTTCCAAAACTAGACCCGAGGGCAAACTAAGACTGTAAGATCCTACGGCTTCAGCTACAAGCATCGTGCCTTCACCGACTCGTAGGTTCGAACGATCCTTCCTCAAGGTCTCCCTTCTAGTGAATCCCTGTAAATGATTACAAATGTGGTTACCACTTCCTGTATCAAGTACCCATGATTCATAAGAAGTGATCAAACAATCTATCATAAAGATACCTGGCGCATCGGATAGACCGATGTCCATCTGGTCAACATTGAATGAGTGGACACAGATATCTTGGCTACCACATTCTGGGCAACTTAGATCTCCCAGCTCATCAATCCAATCAGTACTGTCCATGAGATCAGCACTTGCTTCCTTTGGCTCTAAACTGTCCAAAATATCCTCATGAACCTTTGCCACGTCCATCCTGGGTTCTCCCATGTATCCACTAGCTGTGACACGAATCTCCTTCGGGAGTGAGAACCACATCAGATACACAAGCTCCTCCTGAGTCATCTTGTATCCAAGTCGTGACAAACACTTAAAGAGTCTCTTTATCTCCAGGAGATGATCTTTAACTGATTGGCCTCTTTTCAGCTTCAGTGAAAAGATTTCATTCATGATCAAATATTTGCCACAATTCTTATAGAAGCCAATCTGGTTTTCTATACCCTTCACGACCTCATGGCAGAACTTAACTCTGAGATCGACCGTGAACTCGGGCGAAGCAGAGAAAGACAGAATAGACATCACGTCAGATTCATCAGCCATAAATCTAAAGTACTCAGCAAATTCCTCTTCAGGGGCATTGCTCTTAGGTCGTGATAGTGGTTTATTGATCACATAAAGCTTATCCTGGCCGCGCAAGACATTATCAAAATGCAACTTCCAAACTGGATAGTTTTGGCCCGTAAGCTTCCACTTGCCCATAATTAGGCGAAGTGATTCCTCAGGTGAATAAAACGGAACGGTAGTATAAGACATCTACATAAAGAATAAATTCCGATTTAGTTTATTGATTATAAAACTTCTAATAAATTTATTCACCCTTAGAAAAATAAGTTTATTAGACTAGAACCCATATTTCACATGTGTCGGTAAGCGGCTTGATCACACAAACCGACCCATGCTATTTCTGGTAGGTAACCACTTATACCAATCGCATTTTAAACGAAAATACGACTTCTAAAACGTCGGGACATCGAATATTACATTCGTGCATATTTAGTCCCTCTAGTGCGCTTTGGCCCGATACGACACGGTGAATTGTTACAAAAACCAAAATAGATCGCACCACTCGAGACTGGGTGTACTTGTCACACCCCTTTCAACTTGGGGTTTGAACGCGGATGTCCAAGGCTTGTTCACTTCCAACACCCGCGTACCTTACGCCAAAAGGGTCTCAAAGTGGGTCGCACTCACGTGATCTAATATTTTTAAACCTAAGGGGTTTGTAGCCAGTTTTTCAAAAACCTTAATTTTAAAACTGATTCGAAAAACACTCTGTAATCGAACCTCTAGGTTTTTATAAAACAATCTCATTAGATTTTAGAAACTACGTTTTATCACAACCACGCAATTAAATCAAACCACGCAATTATATAAAAAACGTAAAACATTGTGTCATAGCTTTTGCCCCTAAACTATTGTCAGTTAAGTGAGCCAACACTAAACTGACGGTCTTTAACCTAAGTGACAAACAACGCACAAGGCATGAAGGTAGAAAGCTCCCACTGGCTCCGACATCCTCGGTTGTGTCTCCAAAGTTCCTCTCTATGGTTTTCTCCGTCTTCGGTGTAATAATACATAAATAAAAATTACAATAAAAAGGGTTGTAAATGGCACGCAGGCCTCCCTTACCAAAACAGAGATAAATAAAATAAAACACAACCACAGGTCTGGGGCTTGGCTATGACACTCGCAACTTATAGTTCAAATAAAACAAACTTGAAATAAAGCAGTTACGATAAACATGATTTAACCAAATTACAAAACTCAATTGGTTTTATAATTATCTAAAATTAATTTTAAAAAACGTAAAATTAATCTTATCCGGAGTTTTAGCCTATCTGGTTAAAACAACCCTATCCACACGAAAAACCTATCCGTTACCAATACCGATAGCAACAATAGTAACGAACGGTCTCTAATCGTTACTACCGGTCATCGATGACAACGAAGCCGAAGCCACTGTTGTCACCGATCGTCGGCGATCTACTCGAAACCATCACCGGCGATGACAGCGGCAACCAAGGTCACCACCGCCGCCGCCGTTAGACCAACCGACGACAACAGCAGCAACGGCTGCCATTGCCACCGTGGCCGGCGGTCTTGGCAACAACAACAAACGCCACCACCACCGTTCGGTGGTGTGGCTTGCGATCGTGGAAGCAAACAGCCACCGCCCCCGCCTTGGCTTGGCCTTAGGGCAGCCGGCGGGTGGCCTGGTGGTTCACGGCTGGTCCGGCGACGACGGCCATAGCCGCCGCCACCCCCCTCCCCTCGGTCGCCGCCGTTAATCAACAGCAACGCCATCACCACCATTCTCGGTGGTGCGGCGATAAACAAAAACAACCACCACCACCGTCCGGCGAGGCCACAAGGCAGCCGGCGGTTGGTGGTGCGCGGTTCATCTGGCGACGACGGCGATAGCCGCCGCCACCACCGCCTACAGCCCAGCGAACGGCCACGATGGCTAGCGCCACCGCAACCGCCGCCCGCTCTCGATCGGTCCAACGCCGCTGCCACCGTTCGTGGTGGCCGGCGTTCGGATGGTGGTTTCGATCGGCAAACGGCCGCGATTCCACCATCGACGATCGTGGTTCGTGTGAATAACGATAAAAATCCAATTTTAAAACAAACAGATAAAAAATCGAATTTTTAACAAAGCATAATCCAAATAACGATAAACAGTTTATCACAAGTAAACAATCCTGATCTAAACGTTTAGGAAGTGGCTCTGATACCACTGTTGGGAATTGCAGACAAAAACTAAATATGCACAGCGGAATAAAACAGAATTCCCAAACCAGAAGATCCATCCTAAACAGGTTTAGACACAATTTCAAGGGGGTTTAGAATAATACCTTATAGGATTCAAAAACGGTTTCCGGAAAGCTAACGGGGAATACACCGCTACTGCACCACCACGAGAACCGCTGCTAGACCGCCTTAGGATTACCCAAAAACTCGAAAAACCGAAAAACTGGTTGAGTGTGTGTGTGTATCGATTTTGGGAGAGAGAGAAAGGGTTTGGCTTTTTCTTTTCCTCTAAGTTACTAATGAGATTGCAATTAGAAAACCTATTAGGTTTACCATATATTTATATTAGTAAATATGGTAATGTCCTAATAGAAAAGCCCGATAGGCTTTAATTAAACCTTTCCATATATTAATTTACTATTAATATATATCCATAAATAAATAGACTTTATCTATTATTTATTTTTCTCTCTTAATTAATTAATTACACTAATTAATTAATTCCACACAACTGGTAAATCCAATTGATCTCTATTCGGGTGTGTAGCAGTGTGACCCACTAGTGCCTTATAACATTGGACACGGTAAACCTGTTACTGTCTTGCACATAATCCTTTCACAAGCTGTGTTGACAGCTTCTGCCCAGAATTGAGTGGCAAGGTTGGCTTCACTCAGCATAGATCGTGCAGCTTCAATCAGGGTTCTGTTTCGTCTTTCAGCAACACCATTTTGCTGAGGAGTTCTCACAGATGAGAAGTTCTGAGAGATACCTTTCTGATCGAAGAAGGTTTCCAGGGTACTGTTTTTGAATTCAGTTCCGTGGTCACTTCTGATTGATCGAACAGTAAGGTTGTTGAGTCTTTCCATCTTCCTGACGAATAAAATGATTTCTTCAGGAGCATCACTCTTGGATCGAAGAAAGAACACCCAAGTATATCTGGAATATTCATCAACGATTACCAGAGTATATTTCTTTCCAGCAATGGATTGGACGTTGACTGGTCCAAAGAGATCCATGTGGAGAAGTTGTAGAGGAGAGCTGATGGAGGAAATCTGCTTGGACTTGAAGCTAGCCCTGGTCTGTTTTCCTTTCTCACATGCTGAACAAAGGGATACCTTTGTATAGCGAAAGTCAGGAAGACCAACAACTAGGTTGTTGATGCAGAGTTGATTTATCGTCTTGAAGTTGAGATGGGAAAGACGCTTGTGCCAAAGCCAATTTGTATCAGAGGAAGCACGAGATACAAAGCAGAAGTTGTCAGTGGAGGTATTCATGTTGATGATGTAGATATCAGCATGTCTCACTCCAGTGAGAATAACTTCCTTACGTCTGTTCTTGACTTTGCACTTCTTCTTTGAGAAGGAGACTTTGTGATTCTTATCACATAGTTGACTGATGCTCAGAAGATTATGCATCAGGCCTTCAACATAAGCAACTCTTTTGAACGTAGTTACTCCGTTGGTCAGTGTGCCATACCCTCGGGTTTGGACTTTACCGTTTCCACCAAAGGTCACAGCAGGACCTCTTTCTTCACGGTAGTTAGAGAGGACAGATTTAGAACCAGTCATATGTCGAGAGCATCCACTGTCCAGATACCAGATGCCCTTATCCTGTAAAATTTAGAGTTTAAGTTTTTCTTGGTACCCATAGAACTATGGATCCAGAAGTATCAGTAGGACTGGTGGAGTCAGTGGCAGCCTTAACTGATTTATCAGTTCTTGAGGCTGGAGTCTTGACTGATGAGACAGTCTTGACTGATGAGACAGTCTTGACAACCTTCTTTCCTTTAACTGAATTATTAGTCTTAGGATTTTTCTTTACCTTAGCTGATTTTTCAGCTTTGGTAGCATCAGGACACTTACTCGCAATATGGTCATTTAATCCACAGTGATAACATTTGCGATATTGAAAGCGTTTAGTGGAGTCCAGGAAGTCTTTGAACTTCAGATGAGCGGGACCAGTACCAAGTATGCCTTTAGCATTTGACAGAGGAGGAATTGGTTTCTTCTCCAGAGTCTTCTGCTTCAGATCAATCTTCAGTCTGGGAACAGGATTTTGAGAAAAGGATTTTAATCCTGAGACTGAAGGTCCACCACCTAGAACTTTGTTCTTAGGTTTAGGACTCTTGGTCTTTGAAGGTGTTACAGTTTTGGATTTTTCCTTGACTATGTTCTTTTTGCTCTTAGGAGCACCTTCAGAGTGTGTGTTAGAGGAAGAAGGGATGTTTTCAAGAGCATTAGGATCAGGGATAGAAGAGACAAATCTTCCAAATTTGAGCATGGAACAATCAGATCTAGTGCCTCCACGAGTATATCCAAGACCCTTTTTGTTTTTAACATTTCTTCCTGAGGCTAATATTTCATCAACCTTTGCAGAGGCGTCACTCCATCCTTTGATGGTGACTTTTTCAGCATTTAACTCAGCCAGGGCTTTTTCTTTGGCAGCAAGAGCAGTTTCTCTTTCAATACAAAGAGTTTTATTAACAGTGACCTGGTCTTTATAGTTTTCTTCCAGAATGGTAAGTTGTTTTATTTTTTCTTGGCACTCTCTGAGTTGATCACGAAGATCAATATTCATTTTCTCAGCAGAGGTTTTACCATTCAGGGCTTTGTAGAGATCAAGAGTAACCAGGTCCAGCTGAGTTAAGCTTTCAAGAGGGACAAGAGGAATAGGTACCTGACTGGGAGAATCAGTCGCAGAGGTGGAAGCTTCAGGAGTCGTGGAAGAAGAAGCTTCAGGAGCCTGAGTAGGAACCTCTTCAGGGACCTCTTCTATCTTAGCCATGAGAGCTAAGGTAGGCTCCTCAATAATGGCCATCAGTGCCACTTGAGTATCTTCCTCATCAGATGAGTCATCAGAGGAGACATCATCCCAATCGCAGTCTTCTGCGATAAGACCTTTACCTTTGCGCTGAATTTTCATCTTCTTGTATTTTTCCTTCTGGCGCTGGTATTTGGGGTTCTTAGAGGAAGATTTGGCAGAGGAGGGAGCAAACTGACTTTTCCTGTACCTGCAATCATTAGCAAAGTGTCCTTTGCCCTGACAGTTGTAGCAGATAGCAGTGGCCTTATCAATAGGTTCTGATTTAGGCTTGTCAGTTATAGTGAGATGTTTCTTTTTATGGAAGTTTCCCTTTTTGGCAAACTTTTTAAAAGATCTAGTTAATAAAGCAAGAGATTCATTGAATTCAGGATCTTCTGACATGTCAGAGTCAGAGGATTCTAATTCAGTAATAGTTACTGAAGAAGGAGTAGCAACAGTAGGAACTGAATCAGAGACCAATGCAACAGAGTTACTTTTGGTATCTTTAGTATCTCTTATGAGATTCTTTTTCAGTTTCTTCTGTTGTTCACGGTTAAGAAGAATACCGTACAACTCACTTAGTGTGAGTGTCTTTATGTCTTTTGACATAGTTAAGCAGGAGGTGTAGATTTCCCAATGTTCAGGAAGAGCTTCCATGAACTTGGTAACCACCTCAGAGTTAGGATAGGTAGTACCGATAGTCTTCAGATCAATCAGAAGACAGTTGAATCTCTGATGTAGCTGGGAGAGAGTTTCATCCTTCTGATGAATAAAGCTTTCGTACTGTCGAACCAAGAAAATCTTTCTTGATTCCATGAGAACAGCAGTACCTTCATATTGAACACAGAGAGTGTCCCAGATCTCTTTAGCAGAGCGAAGGTGACAGACAGAATGGAATACATCATCAGGGAGTGACATGGCGATGAAAGACCTCGCCTTGGTGTCAATGTTGACCAGGCGTCTGTCTTCATCATTCCAGTCAGTCACAGGCTTTACCAGTTCCCTTTCAGGTAAAGCTGGTTGGTTGCCTGCAGCAGGAATGGCATGAACGGTTTGTGTGGGCACATGTGGTCCACTTTCCAGAAAGTAAGGAATCTGGGGATCAGAACCAGAGAGAAAGAGTTCCATCCTGGTTTTCCAAAGAGAGAAGTTATTTTTGTTAAACCCTAGGAGGTTTTCCAGCAGAGCCGATATCAAAGTAGTTATCCTTAGCTTGAAGAGCCATGAATAAAAGAAGAGAGGATTACAAGATTTTTCTTTAGAGAAGAAAATGAGAGCTTGTATCTGCTCTGATACCACTTGTTGGTCCCAATGAGGTGACCTTCAAGTAAGGATAGTGTATGGGATTATAGAAGGGGGGTTGAATATAATGACACAAAATTTCACTTTTAAATTCTTGTTGTATTAACAATATGAATTTACAGATTGTTGCGGAAATAGAAAAGACACTAAGTCTAAACTAAACAATCTAAGCTTTCTTTCACTATGCACTAAAGTGAGAAGATGAAGAAAAGAAAGAAGATAGAGGGAATAAGAAAGAAAGGATTAGGGTATTTTTAGGATGATGAAGAAGTATGGAGAACATCTCTTCAAGTCCTATTTATACCCAATGCATTAAATGCATGCAGACTCACTTTTGTGTACGTGTCACAATGTAAGTGGTCCTTTGTACTATTTACTATAAACAAATACTCTTTGCATGGTGTGCAAAAGAGGAAGTGTGTAAACAGTTGCCTTGAGGTCTGATAAGTACGGAGGGAACAGTAAAGAGACTGTCCTTATGTACTTTTGTGTCAGTAAAGGCGGATAATCCTTTTGTGCATTAGACTAAGACATTATACTAATCCTTCAGGATCAGGATATTGATCAGTGAGTAGAGTCCTGAAACTGATGCTGTTCAGGGTCACTTGTATCCTGATGAATCTTCAGGATGTCATACGATATTGAGCAGCCTGCTATCACTGAGTTCCGTCTTCAGATCACGAGCATGCTGTTCCTGTCATCAGCTAATTCTTCGACGTCGCTGATGGTTCTTTGAGTATGATCTTGATGTCTTCAGGAGGTCTTCACTTCAGTGGACAGGATCAGTAGACTGCAGAACAGACTCGTTCGTCTCCTGATCCTGATCCTGATAATTATAAAAATAAGTTACAACATAAGTAACATGGAATAACACTGAACAGACTCAGTGATAATTCCTCAAGCTATAACAGAAGTAAAACCTATTCACTAAGTAAAGATTCAGGATCATTATCATTTCATCAGGTTTTAGGAAAGCTGTATCAACACATATACGAAGAATCATAAAAATACTATTCATAAAAGAAAATTACTTCAAAAGCTTTGTCAGATTGTAATGAAAGAAATTTTTTAAAATAATCAATCCTGTTGATTAAATTCATTTTTAAGCTATATTTTAAGTCATTTCTCAAAATGTCTAGAGTTTATGGAGAATGGGGAGTTTCTCAAAATAGCCATATTTTATTGTTATTACACAACTTTTTAATATAATATCTATAACTTACAAATGGTTATCACTTATCATGATAAATATATAATCTATTCCATCAATAAAAGAGTGTTTATGTTGATATAATACTTAAATTGAGTCATTTTTTTATTAAATAAAAAATACATAATTTGATGATGTCATCATGTATTTTTTATTTAATTTTTCTTTCTAATATCGTATTAGTATTATATAAATATCGAAAAAGTATCTTCTAAAATTAACCTACATCAATTTCTCATTAATTGTTAATTTCAATTTTATAATTTACATTTTCTATCTTTAAAATTATTTGATTAAATTACTTTTTTATTTCTTAGTTTTGATTTTTCATTTTACATTCTTATCATATTGTAATAAATAATATATATGAACTGAAATGTTTTCATTTTTCTTTTTAATAAATTACACCATTATAATTGTCTCGACAATATCTTTAAGATGAGTTTAATATTGAATATACTTTTTAATTTAAAGATATTATTTTTCTAATATTGAGTCTAATACTGAAATTTAAAGATTGCACCTTTTTAATTGTCAAATATTTTTTGCAAATACTTCAAAAATTCAACAAATTATACCATTAAAATCATCAAATCGAAACCTTCAAAATGAGTTCAAATGTTATGAGTTTGAAGATCCGCTATCAATAGAATCTTTTTCAATTTTTTTGATCAGACCTTGAATTTTATACATAAAATTAAATTCTTTATGTATAGTTTATGTATATTTTATTTTTTGATTTCAATTATGTGTATCTAAAAATAATTTTACTTGAACTTGTTAATTGATAGCAAAAAGTAAAACTTGAAAATTGAAAAGTAGGGGTGAGCAAAAACCGGACCGAAAACCGAAAAAAAAACCGAAAAAACCGAAACCGAAAAAACCGAAAACCGAAAAAAACCGAAAAACCGAACCGAAACCGAAAACCGAAAAACCAAATGGTCCGGTTTCGGTTTTTGCTCCAAAACCGAACCGAAAAAACCGAACCGAACCGAACTTGGAACCGAATTAAAAACCGAACCGAGAACCGAGAACCGAACCGATATATATACTATATTTTTTTAATTTATATATAATTATATATAATAATTAATAAATTAACCCCTTATCTTTTAACATGTTGCTACTTTTTTCCTCAAAACATTCTTTGTTTGGCTTCTAAAATTCTAAATTTTATTTATACTCAATAACTAAAGTTGTAAACATAGACTTATGTCTTATGTAAACATATTTTTAACTAAAGGAGTTTCTATTTATATTCAAATCTTATATGTAAAGTTGTAAACAACTAAACATAATTTTTCAACAAATTAAATGCAAATTATAAAGTTGAAACATGGAATAAAGGAAATACAGAGTTATAGACCGAAAACCGGACGAAAAAACCGAAAACCAAGGGAAAAACCGAAAAACGAAAAAAAAAACAAAAAAAACCGAAAACCGAAAAAAAAAACCGAAAAACCGAAAACCGAAAAACCGAAAAACCGAGAACCGAACCGAAAAAAAACCGAGAACCGAACGGGAGCGGTTTTCGGTTCGGTTCCGGCCAAAAACCGAACCGAACCGGACCGTGCTCACCCCTATTGAAAACTAAGGTGGTGGTGGACCACAAAGACTGCCAGTTGCCAAGACGTATTTACCCCTTTCTTCATCCGGCAATATCCGTCGTTTTCTAATAATTGATTGAATTTCAGTTACATACAAAATTTGTTTTGAGTAAATTATGATTTTCATCTTTGTAGTTGGTTAAAAGTCTTAATTTTCGTCTTTATGATTTTGAAGTTACCATTTTTGTTTATATACTTTGCATGGCTGGTTCTTAATATTTTGGTGTCCTGTATGAAAATGTTAAAAAAATGTTTGGGACTTAGTTAAGGGGTGCTTGGTTGGGGGTATTGCAGGGTAAGAAATGAGAATGATAATGAAAACTGTTGCTTGAGCTGATATTATATAATGGAATCGTTTATTTAGATCCATTAATTTCCATTTCTGACCAAATTTGGGGAAATGAAAATTTTATTTCTACTCGGTTCTTTTTCCACATTTCATTTCAACTTTTGATGTTAAATGGAACATCTATTGTATTTTCAAAGGAGGAAAATATTTTTTTAATTTGAATTCTTTTTCATTGATTATAGTGAGTTAACCAAGCAGCATCAATAAAATGCTCATTTTCATTCTCAATTCTCCTGCATTTCCATTTTTATTCTCGCCTAAAATGAACCAAGCACCCCCTTAATCAAGATGGACGACTTATCCTTGTATTAATTTTTATTAATTATAACAACAACAAAAAAAAAAAAAACAAAGTGGGACCTAAAAATCAAAACCTCAATTTACAAAATATGAATGCATTTTTTTTTCTAATGAACTTCCAATGGTTTCAAGACCAAAAAATGCATTCGTTGGGTAATGAAATTCCAAATACAATAATCCGTACTCGTTATGTCACAATTTGTAATCATCGTTGGAGACGAGTAAGGAAAGTTGTGATTTCTGGGGATGCATTTGGCTAGAAAATATTTTTTTCAGAGAAGAATAGTAGAGAAAAATATGATGGCTTAATGGTACTAGCACCCTTTAGTTGATAAAAACAACATCTATGTAATGCAACAACTTACCCGGTAAGAACTAATCGGGTAAGAATTATCACCCTCACTAACATGTTAAGACTTCTTGGTCCTTGGCATGTTTATCCATCTACCAAACACTTATCGGGTAAATGCTTACCGACAAGACATTACCCTTACCTTATCGTATAACATTCTTAGCCTTGATAAACGTTTTCAACCCGGTAACTCGGTAAGCGTGTACCAGATAAGAGTCATTTCCATTACTTACCGGGTGAGATAGGGGTCCTTTACTTGAACATTTACCCATTAAGACCTTACCAGTAAAATGAACACTGTCACCTACCATATCGAAAAATATTTTAGTCTTTCAAAACGGTATTGTATGCAACAATTTACCTAGTAAGCGCTTACCGGGTAAAATTTGTAAATCTCAATTATTGAGTATGACTCTTGGTTCATACAATTGCTCTTACCAAATAAGATTTTAGTTCTTGTCACGTTCATATTGTAAGATAAATAGAACTGCTAAAAACTTTTCGAATAATCGTAAAGTAAACGGCACCTTCACTTGTCAGTTTATGGTGGGAGTTGCTTTTCTGGACAACCAGTATCTTGTATATGAAAATGACAATTTTTAACCAATTAATAACTAGATGAATTTTGTTTTTAATCTAAAGCGGAATTTGGACTTTTTATAATTTGTAGAGAATTATGTTTTAATTTTGATCAATGTTATATTTCCTTAATCATAGAGTAATCGGTTTCGCAACCACCTCCCCACTTTTATAGAGTAATCGATATTATATTGTTTCTTATACGTTTATGCAATTATGCGTCTAGTATTTATCCATCTATTTATGGAATCATGGTCCCATAATAATTTCCATGGTAAAGAAGTGTTTTGTAGTGAAAGATGATTGAACCCAACCGTATGTATATCTATATATAGAGGGGTGAGTTCAAATACAAATCACTTTTTGGTTGTGAACGTGAGGACAACCGAGAGCGCGCCACGTGTCACTCTGAATTTTCGCGACTTAGTGTTATTCATACTAAATAACGCTTCATTCAGTGAATAAAGCGTTATTCAGTATGAATAACACTAAGTCGCCGAAAATTCAGTGACACGCGCGACTTGTAACCAAAAAGCCCGCGACTTAGTGTTATTCAGTCTGAATAACACTATTATTCAGACTGAATAACACTAAGTCGCACGTGTCAGAATTTTTTTGCCACGTGTCGCGCTCTGGGTTGTCCTCACGTTCACAACCAAAAAGTGGTTTGTATTTGAACTTTTCTCTCTCTCTCTCTCTCTATATATATATATATATATATATATATGTATATGTATATGTATATATATAGAATTAGGTTCAAACAAAAACAAAACCAAATTGCAATAATGAAGGAACCAACAAAATCACACGTGATTTTGTGCATGAACGTCCGCTCGCGGCTCACCCACTCGCCTTGTCGGAGCGTGACCTACACAATTTTTTTCATCGCAGCACAAAATCACATATGATTTCCTTGGTTCCTTTGTTCTTGCAAATTAGATTGTTTATGTATGAACCTCTCTCTCTCTCTATATATATATATATATATATATAATAAAACACCTCTCTCTCTCTCTCTCTCTCTCTCTCTCTCTCTCTCTCTCTTTGACTTTCATCTCTCAGTCCTTTCCTTTCCTTCATAAATTGAATTTCGAGAATACAACATTATTAAATAAACGAACATAAACTAACTTTGAACATATTACGACTCCAAAAAAATTATTAAGAACAACATATTGGGGGTGAGCAACCAGAGGCCACTGAGTGTTAATCTCAGACAGTGACGGATCTCCTTAGAGGCAATGGAAGGCCATGGCCCCTTGTGTTTTTAGAGCATCTCCAACAGTTTCTCCACATTTTCTCTAAAATGGAGAACTAAAAACTAAAATCTCTAAAAAAATTTCCCTTCATCTCCAACAACTTCTTCATTTTGGAGATTTCTACATTGATTTTAATATTAAAATATTTATTAATCAATTAAAAAATTATTTCTCTTTCTCAATTATTACTTTTCATGGATTTCTATTGGTTGCTTCCAATTGTAATCATATTTGGAGTGATCTCCAAATATGGAGAAAAAATCTTCTCTCTCTTAACTTTCTCCATTTTAGGGATAGGTTTGGAGAATCTTGTAATCTTGAAAAACTTGAAATCTAAATTTGTTTTATTCCTTTTTTTTACAATGCATCCCTCAGATTTATAAGTATTTGTTTTAATGTGATGGAGATTTAAATTCATAAAATATTAATTTTATATCTAAATGCCAATAATAAACTGTTGCAAGAAAAATCTTTTTTTTTTTTTTTTTTTTTTATAGAACACCAAATATTTAAGTGTTCTAATAAATTATATAATAAAACCAAATATTTGTATGTCATATTTAAGAGTTGTAAAAATTTTATACGTTGCTTTTGGACTTTATACCAAGTCTTTATAAACACGCTGAAGAAATCTATATATATAGATATATATTAAAAGAAGGTTTTTGCTGATGTCATCAAAATGAAATTGAGCCATTCTATTGGCCAATTAAAGAAAAGATTCCAATTGATGATGTCATCATGTGTTATTATATTAATTTCAAATTTATAATTTACATTTTTGATCCTTAGAATTATTTGATTAAATTATTTTTTATCCCTTAGTTTTTCATTTTTCACTTTATATCCTTATTATATTAACATAAATACTATATATTTGAACCAAAATGTATTAAAATTTTTGTTTTTTTTCAGCAAGTTACAGTTACACCATCATACTCGTCTCGACAATACCTTTAAAATAAGTCTAATATTGAATATTTTTTTAACTATCTATATATATACTATCTATTCAAATTTCATTTTCACTTTTGTAAGTTACATTTAATACTCATATCGTTATTATCTGTGAACTTTATAATACAAATGTCTATTCCTTTTAAAAATTAAAATAATATATTTAAACACATCTTTTTACAATACACTTATTTTATAAGACATTATTCAAATAGTGTCATGTAAAAGCTAATATTACATTAACTATTAAAAGTGTCCTAACAAGTTTGTTAAGACACCCAAAAAATGTCTAACAAGCTTCATTAACACTTGGTAAGATAAGACAACGATTAAGCAATTGAGTTATAAGAAATATCGAATTGCACTTGGTGAAGTAAGATGACGATTCAAAAATGTTAACTTGTCTATTGATAAATGAGTGATCTTTGGTATAAATGACCCAATTCAAAAATGTTAACTTGTATATTTTAGTTTCTTGTTAATCTAGACGTCATGAACTTTTCATAATGTAATGGAAATTAAGTTGGTATAAGTTTTGTTACTTTTCAAGAACATTTTCCACATATATATATGGACTCAAAACCTATAAATCAAATGTTTGCATGCTTCTGACAACTGAGAGGTTCATATAAAATATTAGTTTCGGCCCCTAGATTATAAGACTCGTGTTCCGCCACTGATCCCAAGGGAGCGTGCTTTAGCTATCGATAAAAATTATCTAGGATGTAGTCTGGGTAAACCCAGGTGAACCTTATCAAAGAAAAAAAACATATTTTGGGTTAAAAGATGTTTAATCAGTTACGGGTTTCTATCTCAAATGCAAAAATAAATTCTACATGATTTGATAATGCCTCAAAACGTACAAAGGACTCAATTCTTAATTTAAATTTCAAAATTAACCTAATATAATGGGATTCGTGATTTGGGCGATTTCCCAAAGATAAAAGTGAAATATCTTAAAAAAGGTTAAAATTTTATATTCTTAAATGATGGATTTTGAATTCGATGGTTGCAAGAATGCTTGTATCTTATTTAGAAACTTGCTTGTTTTCTTATGTTTTTTTGATGCAATTTTTCCATAATTGTGAGGAAGTTTGGCTAGTTGGATTATGACCACTAGGGGTGTAATCGAGTCGAGACAACTCGCGAGCTACTTAAGATCGATTTGAAAAAAACTCGAAGTTAATCGAGTTGAGCTCGAGCTCGAGCTACTCGAGTACCTTAACGAGTCGAGCTCGAGTATTGAATTACTCGGATTGACAGGGTCGCAAGCCTAATTGAGCTCAAGTTTATAAGCTTACAGTTTTTACCTATCATCTTTATAACTATTACATTTTTAAGTATACTATTAAAAATAAACCATTAAATCCTAAAACAAAAAAAAAAAAACTAATGTTACAACAATGGGGCAGCCTACCCGTTAAGGTATCGTTGAAATCGTTAAAATTGCATCCTTAAATCGTAAAAAAAAAAATTTCCACAACTTAACTGAGTTGAACCGAGTTGAGCTCGAAAATGTTGACTACTTTATTGAGTCGAGCTCGAGTTTGAAAATATATGCTCGATCGAATTTACAAATCGTTTTTGGGTTTCACACACTTTCTTCATCTTCATCTTCATCTTTTAGGTTTCACACTTCAATTTTGGATCTGCATTTATGGGTTTGTCAAAATCGTATACTAGGGAAGATTAAACATCCAAAATCAATCCTAATCACATAAATAATTGCAAGATTTCATACCAAATCAAGCAAAATCAAATACTTGTTTCATCTTCGTTTTTGGGTTTTACTAAATAGTAACAAAAAGTAAGTGCAGTACATACAATAAGAAAATTAGGTAACATGATCACTTCTTAAAACTTTGATACGACAAAAGATAAAAATAGAAATCCAGTACATATAAAAACTTTTGGTGCTAAGTTGGAAATACTCTCGTCCTAAACCTAAAAAAAAAAACAAATTGGCTAAAGGACTTGAGCCAAATGTTAAAAGATTTAACGAGTTGGACTCGGCCCAAAAACCATCACCAACTGAGTTGATACCCTTCCACCTAAAACGGATAGCTTCCGAGATGGAAATGGAGTCTACTTCCGGCCGCCGTACCTCCGCCGTCGAGTCTACTTCCGACCGCCGTACCGCCGCCAAGATAAAAAGCTATTCGATCTTCAAAATTCCGTCCAATTTTTCCGATGAATGGATTTCAATCGCAACTGCGGAGGAGGAGGAGGAGAAGGATTTTAGGTGTAACGACGAGAGATTGACGTGTAATACTTGTAATTCCACTTTTCAATCGCTTCATCATCAGCGGTCTCACTTCAAGTCTGATTTTCATCGATTCAATGTAAATAAGTCCTCTTCTTATCCTAATTCAGAATTAATTGTGCATTTCTTATTATCTCTTAGTAGTTTTGATTTTGTCATTTTTGTACAGATTATTTCATGCTTATTTGAAATGTATGAGAGTTTATAACCAAATCTTTTTCCTTTAGGCTTGCTGGAATTCAAGCTAAAAATTGAGTAAAGTGACCATAGTTTGATGTTTTTGCTTAAAGGTTGATCATGGAATACAAATTACAAAGAGTTGTTAGTGAAAATGGCAATGGTGATTCAGAAATTGTGAATGAGTGGCCACAGTTAGCAGTTAGCACTTAGATTCTTTGTTTTTGTAAACCGAGAAATATATGAATATGTATAATTGTCTATTTTATCTCCCAAAATGTTATGCTGTTCAATGTAATATATGCTCTTCTTAACCTAATTGAATTAAATTGTGCATATCTTATTATCTTGTTAAGCATTGCTGGAAAGGATATTGTTAAGGAGGACGATTTTGATGAATGGACTTCCACTTCTTCTGTTAAAGACTATGATATATCAAGCATATCAGGTTCAGAAGATGAAGATGAAACTGAATTTGGCCACCTTAGTGATTTAAATAGGGGATTGTTAGGAAGTAAGAAGCAGAAACTTTTTGTACATCTACCGAATGGAGAGTTTATTTCATTCTGGAAGTGTTTGCTTCTAGGAGATTCTGAAAAAGTTCTCCTTGAACACGATTTATCTGGGTCCATGAAGGATGATGATGATACAGCTTGTGTAACAGTGAGGGAAGTGACCGAAAAACTGCTGAACGTGATCAACGAGCCTAGAGACAACACACATTTCAGGGTTATGTTGCTTGCTAGTGGTGGCCATTTTGCTGGTTGTGTCTTTGATGGGAACTCTGTTGTTGCCCACAAAACATTCCACAGGTTGATGCTGAACTGAACTTTTTCACTTTTAGGTGCATTTTAAGTGGCAATATAATTTCCCTCTAAAAAAAGTTTATATACTTAGAGTTGCTCTTCCTTGCCCAGAACTAAAACGTATCTTCATTTACTTCTGATATTTGTAAAAAGAGTTCATGGAATTTAGTAGCACATAAATAGGCGAAGGATCGTGTGTGGAGTTGAGTTAACGGTGAGAAGTGGATATGAACCCTTGATCTCTTTTAATCTCATGCCCTCCCATGAATTGTGATTTAGAAGGGAATTGATCTGGCGCATCTCATCCTAATGTGCATCATACGGTAGATAACCACTTCTCACGCTTCTCATATTAACCTCAACTTCTCATCGGAACCCAACCCCATATAAAATATATCCTCATTTATGCATGCTGACTTAAACCTTGTTAACACCACTGTAATCCATTTGAGTTGCTACATACAATAGTTATACATGTACATGTTACATGTTTTACTTTATTACATTGTTTGCTTGTGCATCATTGAATCATGCACACACAATTGATTCGTTTTGCTACCTGTTTCATGTAGATATGTGACAAGAGCCAAGGCTGGCAAAAAAGCAATCATCAGAAGATGGTAGTGGCAAAATTGCACATTCTGCTGGTGCTTCAATCCGTCGGCATAATGAACTTGGCTTAAAGAAGGTATTGAACATGAATAACCAGTGTTAATTGGCAATATCACCAAGTTACCTATGGATGCGTTTGGTACATACGACTGTACAAATCAAAAACTTGTTGTCCCATGTTTGGCGTGAGAATTAGACTTGTTTGGGACAAAAATGCAGTTTCTTCCCACCAAAATAGGTGGCACAAAAAACCGGAAGATGGGACAAGATAGGTAAATTACTAAACTATATATGTCAAATTAAAATCCTAAAACTTCTAGAATTTTTTGACCCACTTACCTCACTCTTGGTAGTCCAGTCCTGTTTGCATACCGAATGCACGCACGCTACGAGTCAAATCCTGGTCAAAATTACTATTTTCTTTAGCGTAAATTTGTTTTGCTATGTT